>JACJUY010001370.1:64749-75490 GCA_014220935.1 Platorchestia sp. MABIK | reverse complement strand
CTTTCAGCTCGGGCCCCCACATTTTTTCCCTAGGAACGCCAATTCCCAGAGGCACAATAGTTGTATTTCCCTGAGGGGCCAAACTCGCTGCAGCGCAGGCGCTAATCCTGACGCCAGCGAGACGGCAATTAGAATTATTTGGAACAACGGAGAAACCGGGCGAAAATTACCTAGTAATTACCGTAAAATATGACCAAATCTGACGTAAAGTCGGCGCAATTGGGAGACCAAATCAAAGCGGCGCTCAGACCCTGATTACTTCGGCTCTACCTTGTCTACCGGCAATGAATCAGAATTAAAAGCGCGGCTTGTGTTCCCTGATGATGAACTGCCTCGCTCAATCATCGCTGAACATGGACATCCACCGTCGAAGACGCAACGCTAACTTTCCAACAACGAGTTTTAAATTAACGTTTTTGATTGACTTGGCACTGCAAGAACACTAAATTTAGCTGTCTACATTGGTACGCTTGCAGGAGAAGACAAACATTCTAAAGAAACTCAAAAGTTTGACAAGAAAGGTGAATAAGGAACGAAGGAACTTAAGGGGAAGTCCGGTTCTTGGTACGCAGTTTATCTCAACGAGAAGTGAAGAAGATGGCAAAATGAGGCCCTGCGTAACGGTAAATCTAAACCCACACCAGACTTCTGCTCCTAATTTTGCTGATTTTATGGTATGTGGTAAAAGTTTTAATGAAGCGGTCCTAAGGGAATCGAACTCAAACATATAAAAAATTGATGCGAATTTTGAAACGGTTGGCATCATACTTTGTATACACATTTGAAGAAGTTATTTAATGACATTAATCACTATGAAAATACCTTATGTCACCATGAAAATACCGTTGTCTCAAAATAAGCTCAACAAGTTGACTCCTAAGTGGTACATATGTGTACCACTAGGTAAATTGTTCATTTGCGTACCGGAATTTACAAATAACATTTTAACTATTTTGCTACCTTTCCGAAATAAATTCAAGAGTAAATGGTAACACATTTTGGTTTAATTGTATTCTTTACACTTTCAAAAGGGTTAAAAATGTATTAGAGCAGAAAAGCCGGTTTTTCAAAACGACTTCTTCTAGTCTAACCAAACTGACCGTAAGCAACCGCACAATCGTTGTCAACTTGTTAAAAATAACCTTTGAGCTTATCCTTTTGAATAGACGTTTAACGGTAACTTGAACATCTAAGTTACCCTCAGAAGAGTTTGTTGCTATGGTAATTTAGCCTATGCTGTATTAAGCTATGTCAGTATCCACTAATGTTAATGTAGTTGATTAATAAGTTGAAAGACCTCTTCTCTCAGAATACTGCATAACAATAACAAATCAAGAGTGACTTTGGAGTGTCAGAAATGCATGTTTTCAAGAGAATAATGTATATTTTTTTCACATGACTATTAACCGACTTCGTGATATTTTAAAATCGACAGCTAGTGACTCTTATCAGATGTTATCTAGGGACTCTTTAAGGGCTTGTACAATTGGGCAACATAAGCGTCGCCTTGCGTTCTGATTAACTGCCATCACTTTTTATGGCATAACAGAAGCTCTTTTCTCAGTAAGGCTTCAACAGCTGAGATATGTTGTCTGTAGCTCTATTCAATGAGAAAATTTATTGATTTTTTGAATGAATCACATTCTGACTCACTCGCGATATAAGTGGAAAGAAGCTAAAAACAAAGATAAATCAAGTAATGTTAACCCGGAGGCTCATGTTATAACAGCATGCATCATTGCTTACCGACGATTACTGGCCACACTTCCATACTTTTTTCAAAAGCTCTCAAATTTTTTGCTCTACTTCAAAGATTAGATTAGATTATTAGTTAGTTTAAGCCTCCCTATCCGCTACAAAGGCGATCCAAAGAGAGGAAGGAGGAAGGCACCATTTAGTATGGAGTTTAGGAAACGTGGAATCTACGCAGAAAGGGCATAGAAACAGTAAGATGAGAAAGAAGTTTATGAAACAAAATCAAAGTTCAAGAAGAAAGTAGTAGGTGTTGAAAAAACAGGACAGCAGTGAACCGAAAAAAAGATGGTCCGTAACAGAACAAAAACCTATGTTATTTCAACAAAAAGGAAGTCTACCTAACCCTTAGCTCGGGCCCTCACATAGTCCCCCTGGGAGCGCTAATTCCCATAGATACAATAGTTGTATCCCCCTGAGGGGGTTGCTCTACTTCAAAATTATAGAGCCTATACACAACCCGAATTAGAGCAAGCCCACTTAAAGATTGATGATTTAAATAATTCAAAATGAAAACTTAAATTATTCGAACTTGAATCACCCTCTCAATCTTTGCTCCAATTTAACCTTAGTTAAGAAATTAAATCCAACCGAAAACTCTGAACACCTACCTCGCATAAACCGGAGCGTAAATTTTAGGTTGTCATCTAATGGCGAGCCCGAACGCCGGCGGTAATCTTAACACGATTCCTGCGATAGGTGAAACTGAAGTTCAATATTCAATTCAAAATTAAAGTCAATTGTAATAAGCAATTTTGAAAATAGCGAAATTAACTGGATCGTGCTTTCATTTAGCTTTTATCAAGTATTCATAAAAATTGAGTTAAGAACTGCAGGTCGGTCAGCAGCATTATGAAAATCCCCTCCGTGATCACCGGTGGTAGCCTGCGCAGGAAACGTTTAACCCTGAAATTTTGATACAGAGGGCATCCAAAACGGAAGATAAGGAAACTAATCATAACCACGTCAATATTTATACGTTCCCTGCGTATCCGAGGCTGTTAACGGTTGATTTGGTTAGGTTGTTAATGGCAGAATGGGAAAATAGATTTTACTGCTTCAAAACATGTTAAACCTTCCTAAGAAATATAAAAAATGCAACTGCACGATTTATTTCACCTCGTATGATTACACAAAATCTTTTATAAAGGTAAAACATGAAAATGTCATTCATTCCTACCGCTACGTGAATGAACAATTTACTTATTGGTACACATATGGCCCAATACTCTGGGAACGAGTTAATGATGAAAGGTAAAATGGGGCATATTTGCACACTCTGGCGTAGTTCAGCGTTTGGAGAACACCATTATATGGCAGAAGACAATGGTCAACGAAAGTGGCTGCTCTATTTTCTTGCTTCTCAGGTCTAGTTCCCCACTCGTCAGAACTTGTCTTAATTGTTCCATACAACTTCCGCTTCTGAGGAGATCCTTTTGTGGTGGCCAGAGTCCAGAGCGGACATGGCAGCTTTTCGCGCTGTTTCACGCCAATAACTTCAAGTTTGAGATTTTCAATCAAAGATTGGAATTGGCTAAGTTAGTACAAGCCTCACTAACCGCAACGAGGGGTCAAGGAAAGAGGAAGGTACCATTTAGCAGAGTTAAAAGAAGGTGTGTCTTTCTCTTCAAAAACTCTTGGACGGACGTAGAGAAGGGGAAACTAGGAAAGAAATTTATAAAATAATACAGAAGTTGAAGAACAAGTCAGTTATGTCAAAAAAAAGCACTGAATCGAAAAAGATGGTCCGTTACTAACCATAAACCTATCCCATTTCTATAAATAGATAGCCTACCTAACCAATTGTTTGGGACCTCACATCATCTACCTGGAACTTTAGAATATGAGGATTTAGGAGAGAAAACAATAGGGAGAACTTACGATGGTGTTTGTGCGGCTATGACGACAAAAATCTGTCCTCAGGTCCCTGCGGAGTTTAAACTCCGGTCTCTGCACAGATCCAACCTTTCTCTGACCTTATACCTCTTCAGTACTTCGACAGATGAGCACTCCCTTCTGTTTAAAAAAAATATTAAGGAACATACGAATACACATAAATGTTTGGAATTAACTAGTATGTAAACACATTTTTCATCTCTTGTAAACATTAGTTTGTACCCCTCCTTCAGATACGCATGCGGACCCCTAGTGTAACATGTACCCCAGGTTGATAGCCCCTGGTCTAGAGCCTGCAATTGAACAGGCCAGGGCCAGAAACACATCGCTCGAGGCTGCAGTAAGCTAGCAAGGAAATAACGTCTTGAATGAGTTTTAAGTTCGGGCTATTTTCCCTCAGAGCCCCATGACTCCTTTCATCAAAAGATTTGATTGGGCAACAGAAAATATTCATTTTGCCATTGATATCTTACCAAACCGAACCATTACTCAGACGCAACAAAACTATAATTAATGACACTCCATTAAAAAGATTCAGAATTTGTTGTAATTAAATAAAGTTGAACACATTTCCCACTATCTTATTTGCTTCTCACAACAATTTGTCGTGGAAAGTCTGATTCTAAAAATCACTAGAATTGAATTACAGTCAGTCGAATATTTCAATAGCCCTGCGTTTCCATTCAACTTCTGTCAGAATCTTTGATGATTTATCGGCTCGGCTCAAAAAGAAGAATTATGAAATCATGAGCCCTGCGAGGACCAAGGCGTACGAAAGTTAAGCAGTATGAGGCTAAGTTATACGAAAGTTAAACAGTACGAGGCAAAGTAATACAAAAGTTAAGCAGTACGAAGGCTAAGTTATACGAAAGTTAAACAGTACGAGGCAAAGTAATACAAAAGTTAAGCAGTACGAAGGCTAAGTAATACGAAAGTAAAGCAGTACGAAGGCTAAGTAATACGAAAGTTAAGCAGTACGAGGCTAAGTAATACGAAAGTTAAGCAATACGAAGGCTGAGGAATGTGAAAGTTGAGCAATACGAAGGCTTTGAAATACGAAAGTTAGGCTACATGAAAGCTAAGACATTAGGAAACCGAAACGCACGAAAGCCATGGAACGCGCGTGATAAACCGGGTGTTGTGTAATTCGATGCGCTTATTTTAACCATGTATAGAAAAACGCTAACCTCAAGACCTCAATGGGCTAAAGCGCGCGCCAATAGCCTGCCCAAGAAGTTAGATTTTACTCGTTGGCTGCATTGCAAACCTATTCCTACGGGAGTTTAAAATTATTGCACGGTATCATTTATCGAAAACGAAGGAGTTTGAAGTTTTTGTCACTCATGAAATCGTTTTATTTAGTGTTTTGCTGTATATGGTTAATATATGTACATAGAATAACACAACACCCTGTGTGAGGCATTTAAAAATAGAGACAAAACTTGTGAGCATATTGTGCTACATTGCTCAAGAAACACCATTTTAAATCAGCGTAGAACAAACGCGGATGCTGCATCATGTAACGAGAGTATAGCGCTGCTCCTTTTCTACACGTACAAGTAAAAAGTTCGTTGGCCATAACATGATAATTATTCACCACAGATTCATCACTCATTCGTACAGACCATTCATCAAAGGACTCGTGAATTGCGGCGTCACTTGCACTGACAAATTGCTCCGCAAGCGCCAGTTCCATTAAGCACAAATGAAGACCGCAACAAATGCACAGCACGGACAAGTGAGCTGTGAGCAGAAACACGAAATGAGTTTTTTCAACAGGGCGTGCCACTCACAGCCGCTGCTCTAGAGCAAAATTTAATGCCGCTGCTTGGATGCAAGAACAAGTGTCGCAAGAAAATCTACACGAGATCTATTAACTCGCCGAAGAAGCTCGTCAACTGGGAAAGGGAAACTAGAATAAGGCTCTTACATCTCGTGCGTGGAGTTGGGCATGAATAATGTAGCAAGGGATTGATTGTAAGAGAAGTTTGGCCGAGCTCTGCAGTCGTGAGCGAAGTGCAGTGCCTTGCTACTCAGTGTATCGCTCTGTCGCAGTCACGCAGTCACTGCACGGTTACTGTACATACAATTGGTTCAGTATTACTACATTAACTGCGTCTCAACACGCTCCCCCGTGTCCCAACACTGCATCGCCACATTACACTGCCGCATTAAAATAATGCTCTTCTAGCACTCTACTTCGTTAAAAATTTGTTACTTCTGGAGAAATGTGGATATAATTAAAATGAACGAAGCGCAAAAGTTTATTGGATCAGCTTAACATTGATTATAGCTCTCATTCTTCTATGCGTAGACTCTTCAAGATTTTGTAAGCAACCTTAACTATAATTTGCCTTAAACACAGCAAAAATCGAGAAAAATCTTCCAACGTAAAAGGAGAGATTAGATTCTAGGTTAGTTTAAGCCTCCCTAACCGCTACATAAAAGAGCGTATCGAAGAGAGGAAGGAGGAAGGCACCATTTAGTATGGAGAAAAGAGAATGGGGAATCTATGCAGAAGGGGCATAGATACAGTAAGTTGAGAGAGAAGTTCATGAAACAAGATCAAAGTTGAAGAAGAAAGTAGTAGGTGCTGAAAAACAGGACAGCAGTGAACCGAAGAAACATAACAAAAACATTTTATTTCAACAAAAAAGAAAACACCCCGTACATTTGATGAATCAAGATTCACCTGGTTCCAGGAAGGTTTGCCTGGTAGATACCGTGGAATAATATACCGTGCAATAATTTTAAACTCACGTAGGAATAGGTTTGCAATGCAGCCAACGAGTAAAATCTAACTTCTAGGGCAGGCTATTGGCGCGCGCTTTAGCCCATTGAGGTCTTGAGGTTAGCGTTTTTCTATACATGGTTAAAATAAGTGCATCGAATTACACAACACCCGGGAACTGCTGGAAACTTTCAAGAAAAGGCCTACCTAAGTCATAGCTCGGGCCCTCACACATTTTCCCCCTGGGAGTGCTAATTCCCATAGATACAATAGTTGTATCCCCCTGATGGGACGTAAAAGAAGAAATAGGAAGGCGCGCAGCACCCATCCGAGTTAGCCCCGAATTTCCGATAAGGTTCTAATCAGGAGACTGTGGAGACCATTCCGCATGAGAAAATGATCACAAGTCATAGCTGAACTTATCTTGCTGTGCAAGAAACCGGTGGATACAAGCGTCGTCATCTTGAAAAATACCGGAACAATGAGTAACATAAAATTCATGAGTGTCCTTGAACACTTGAGGGATTTAAACAGTTCTGCGAATCCATTTCGTTGCTGCGCAAGGTTACTGAACCTAGTCCCAACCATGTGAAACACCCCCAGGTCATTACACTGACCTCGGAAGCTTCCACTGTCGGAGTGATACATGAATTGTCCAAGTCAAGGGCTTTCCGTTTTGCTCCAACTCTACCACCTTCCTGGAATCAGGTGTACATTCATGGAACCAGGTGAACCTTCCTGGAACCAGGTGAACTTTCCTGGAATCAGGTGTACCTTCCTGGAATCAGGTGTACCTTCCTGGAATCAGGTAAACCTTCCTGGAACCAGGTGAACCTTCCTGGAACCAGGTGAACCTTCCTGGAACCAGGTAAACCTTCCTGGAACCAGGTGAACCTTCCTGGAATCAGGTGAACCATCCTGGAATCAGGTGAACCTTCGTGGAACCAGGCAAACCTTCCTGGAACCAGGTGAACCTTCCTGGAACCAGGTAATCCTTCCTGGAGCCAGGTAATCCTTCCTGGAACCAGGCAAACCTTCCTGGAACCAGGTGAACCTTGATTCATCAAATCCAACGGGTGTTTTCATTGCGCTACAGTTTCATTCTTTGTGGTCTTTAGCAAATCGAAGCCGTTTCGTTCGATGAGCTTCGCTGACCGATGATTTCCTGTTGACTGCGTTATTTCTCAAACGGATTACGTTTAGTTCTTGGCCATGGTGGGAGCAGAAATCTTCTGATGACTTGCGTTTGAACATATCAGTCAACTGCTGGAAACTTCCCCCGATTTGCCGCCACCAATCACTTCAAAGAACTTCAGTCGAGAGTACTCAGAATTTCAGCGCTGCTGCTATTACCACTAAACGAGTCCACTTCACATTTTTTCCACACAGCAATTTATCTTCCGCAGTCCCAAGTTCAATGGTCGTTATTCGAGACCATTTTCCGACGGATTTCCCAGCATGGCGCAGACTCATAACCTGTTGTTTGACATACACAGAGGTTTGTTTTGAAGGTTTCTTTCCAGCGGGATGATTCATGCTTGTTGTAAATGGGAGAGAAGGTGTAGAACTTACTACCAGTGACGCAGAACGCAACTATTGTTTCCGTATTTTTTTCGTCAAATTTGAATGAAGTAAGCCTGTAATCCATTATTATTGATACATTCCAAAGGTTATAAATTGTTCAAAATATGTTTACAATTTACCAGGATGGGACAAAGTCTTAACAGAGCAGTGAAGTATAACTAGTGAAACATTGATTTCAAAATTTTAACTCCAGTTTGAAAAATCTTTTTTCCACTTTCATTTTTCTCACGTTACTCTTCAGTATTATACTCTGGGAACGTCGCGTTTGAGAGCAACAGCTTTTGCTTCCAATTTTACCTTGGGGAAATGACGCTAACACGATATTCTGTGCGTGCGCGTATGAGAAATAATAGTTTTATTAAAGTAACCGTGAAATGTTCGTCGTGCAGGAATTATTATAAATTCATTGAAAGACATGAAAAAACGGCAATATCAGCGATCGGCAACAGCTCATAGGTAGAAAGATCATTCAACATTCAGCAGCTGAAGTTGCAATTGATTTGAAAACAAGTGTGTGTGAATAAAATAAATCATATTAAAAGTATGTCGCATTTAATGGTGGAGGTGAATAAGCTTCATAATCCATCAAATAGCTGAAAACAAACTGATCATAAGTTGACAGAAAAGATAAAAATTTTTTCAAAATCCAATAGGTTCAATTATAGTTTCACAGATTATTCTATCAAAAATTCAAAACGTCGAGTAATCTAAATTGGTTGGAGAAAATAAACCCTTTGCAACGGGTCTGGACGAGTTCGGAAAGAATTGTGCAAATAAATATTTACTGGTGCTGAATTGCTGAGAAGTTTCATAAAAAGGGAAATTTTCATAAAAAAGCACATGAAAGATACATGTTAATCCCCTCGGCGATGAAAGGATAATACATATAAATAAATTACAATAAAATACCGTAAAAATTCTTACATGGATGTGGAGGGTGTTTTGTTGACACTGCCAAGATAAACCTCTTCTGTACCGCTGCGAGAGTGTAGCTACGGTCGTGAAAAATATTGTTCTCAGAAGTGGCTTTGCTCGAAAATTCCACCGATTCTGTAGATCATATTCAGTGTTTGAAGTAAGAACTGATGAGATAAACTGAACAGAACGGGCGTCTTAAAGGACAGCAACAGGAGCTGGAAAGTTTTTCAGTACAGAAGGCAATCATTGTGTACGTCATCTACAATGTGTTTTGTTTTTATTTCATTCAAGCGTTGGGAGAATGAGAAGTCTACGGTCCTTCAACTCTACATTTCAATAGCTGGTGTCTACTGTGTGTAAATTTGCCGGCCAATATTAGGGAGTGAGCAGTATTGTTGATTGATTTACGTGTATCAAATTGTCATTGCAGATTTTTAGCGCAGTGATTGTGTATTAGGATATAACTCGTGTGGGTACATTTTTGGGAAAGCGCTCAGAGCGTATTAATACCGTACATATGAGTATTAATACCGTACAAAGGCACCATTTCGTATGGAGTTAAGAGAACACTGATTAGATTAGATTATTAGTTAGTTTAAGCCTCCCTATCCGCAACAAAGGCGATCCAAAGAGAGGAAGGAAGAAGGCACCATTTAGTATGGAGTTAAGGGAATCTACTTAACTTACTTAACACGGAATCTACGCAGAAAGGGCATAGAAACAGTGAGATAAGAAAGAATTTCATGAAACAAGATAAAAGTTGAAGAAGAAAGTAGTAGGTGCTGAAAAAACAGGACAGCAGTGAACCGAAAAAAGATGGTTCTTAACATAATAAATACATTTTATTTCAACAAAAAGAAGGCCTACCTAACTCTCAGCTCGGGCCCTCACATTGTCCCCCTGGGAGTGCTAATTCCCATAGATACAATATTTGTATCGCCCTGAGGGGATAAGAGAACACGGAATCTATGTACAATTAGTGTTCCCACACAGGATCCCGCGCGCATAGAAACAGCAAGATACGAAGCAAAGTTATGATATAAGATAAAGTAGAAGAAGAAAATCAAAGGTGCTGAAAAACAGGACAGCAGTGAACCGAAAAAAGATCGTACTTAACAAAATAGCACACATTCTATTTCATCAAAAAGAAGGCTACCTAACTCTGAGCTCTGGCCCTCACACATTTCCCCCCTGGGAGCACCAATTCCCATAGCCACAAAAGTTGTATCCCGCTAAGAAGGGGGCGAGTGCCTGCAATAACGTTCGTTTTCACGTTAGAGTACTGCATGTTAATGTAAGGCTGTGTTTACATGACACTCTGGCAGTTTGCGATATCATTTACATTTTTGCGCTGAGGTGTATCTCCCCTCCAATCCCAGATTGCCTTGTTGACGCTGGTCAACCAAGGGACGCGCACAACTCGTGACAGCAACGCAAACAGCAACTCATTATCACCTCTGGCAGAGATGACGCGAACCGTTTCCCTCAAAATGTCGATGCTCGACAGTTGAGGGAACCAAAAATAGCCCCGCCTGAGTATAAAGTTTCTATTTGACAGTGACATGCCGACATCACTTCGCTCGGTGTCGAATAGGATAAGAATGAAGTAACAGAAATCTGTTCCAAGTCAGTTGAGACAAACGATGTTTTCATCGCTCACCTCTTAAATTTGGGTCCTAAAACACCAGTTTAAGAAAGCAGATGAAGAAAATTCTTACTCAATCGTAAAATGAAGCTCAGGTAACCAAATGGAAAGAGGGACAAACATGATTTAATTCATGAGGGATGGCTGGATTCGAACTGCCGGGGCGGCAGCAACCGAGCGTCGCAGCAGCCGAACTGTTGCTTTAAAGCAGAGCC
>JACJUY010001370.1:51905-64542 GCA_014220935.1 Platorchestia sp. MABIK | reverse complement strand
CCGCCACGGTATCAGCCCCATTTCCAAATAGCTACCCTAAATACCCCTGCCCCACCACCTCTGCTCGCGTATTTCTCAACCATCTTCCCCCTGTACCCTCACACACACAACCCCCTGTGCCCCACTCTCAAACAACCCTCTGTGCCCCAAACTCTTTACATTTCGTTTCATACCCATTACCAGCCTTCACGCCTAGTAACCTCATTCTCGCCCATCCTCTGTACTCTCACTCTCTCCACCCAGCCGTCTCTAAGCTCAATCCTCTCCATCACTCTTAAGCAAAATCAAAAACTCAGTTTGAAACTTATTTAAACTCTTGAACCCTCTTTTGTACCTTTACTTGTCTCTACACACCCTCTTTTGTGTTCACACTAAGCCCTACAACTCATGGTATTGGCAAACCCCAAAACTTCATTCTTAATATTTAATATTCCTTATTGAACCACCACACCCACACAAGATGTACTCAGCAGTGAACCGCAATGTTTTAGTAATGAGAAATTTGTCCAGTACATCAGTAACACCGACAGTCTTACGATGGAGATCTTACAGTTCTAGCATCTGTTTACTCGTTACGTCGTCGTTTGAACTATGTAGGACACGGTGTACTTCAGAATCACCATTATTTGCACTTTACATACATCTACGAGTATGACTTGGTCATGGCGGCCACAAAAAAGCGGATTTGCGCAGCGTTTAAAGACAACACAAGTTTACATGGAACTATACCTACTAAACGAAACGAAATAGACGCCGGAAAGTTTAACCCACTGTTTTCATTGCAAGTAATCACAACTCTTCGTTTGTAATTTCACAAAATTCTGAAACGCCTTACTTTAATTAATCCTACAATCTTCTATCTCTAACCGTTGATACATTTAACTCTATGCAGCAAGGATTCATTTTCACGATACTCCGTTCACATGCCAACTTGCACTCTTTACCATCGATGTCTTAGGTCCCTGGTTCTCTTCTACGTAATTCGCTCGCTCCCCTTGGCGAAACTCTTTCTTAAATTCAGCTATGAAACCGTTTCACTCGAATCTTTATCCACAGTCAAGACACCATTCGAGTCCAATTAGCCGTTTTTCATTCACCACGCTGGATTTGTCTTCAATTCCTGAATAATATCGGCAATTGACAATTTTTTATATATATTTTCCGACAAAGTTACATTAATAACTTATAGTCCTCTACCCACGATGAGTTTACCAGATGACGTTAATACTTGAAAGAGAAGCACTGTATGATACACAATATCTACATGATATGCACGTAATACGGCAGATAATACTCTTTAATTCACTGTGAACAAAATGTGTATGCACATCCTAGATGTGTTCAGTGTTCATGCTCTCAGAACATCTGTGTGCAAGCTTCTGAGCTCCCTCATAGAATGCTTTAGACGGTCCCGCTTTAGACAGTCCCGCTTCAGTTATGCACGGCGTCCTGCACTTTTTTCCTGGAAAGGCGACAGTCGTGCACTTTGATTTGATTATTTTATGAAAGCGTGAGAACTGTGCAGCACCAGTGCCATCCAGCACTCGAAAACCCAACTGAATGACGATTCAAAAACTGCAACCGATTTGCGTGGAAAAGCATCGTCATGCAACTAAACTCTCTTACTCAACAGTTATCGGTGTACAGAGAAAACCATGTCTGATTGAAAGATTCCGCTGCATTTCAGCTTACTAAACAACCTACAATAAAAAATCTGATCATTGGGATTTCTTTCTTAGAGCTTCACACCCCTGCGTAACAGCCATGTTTGATCATCCAGTGATGGCAACAAGAAATCAGTCCGAGGCTTTAATTGCTTCATCACGAGAATACAGAAAAGCGAACGCATTAGAGGACAATGGAACTAACTGGGAGATATGTTTTAAAATTAAATCTTACTTTTTTATTTTCCGTCGCTGTCTTGTAAAAAAGACAGCTTAACACTGTGCTAAGTATCTGCAGTTATCATTGATCGTGATCAAACCCAGACGAGATTCACTAGTATGTGAAGGAGACCAGACCAAAAACTTGTGAGGACAGCGAACTCTCAACTCATGCGCTGACAATGGAACACGACGAGCAGTTCTGCGCCCGGGGTTCGCTTTTACAAAAGTTGAGAGCTGAGCCTCGAGCATGAATACTTCTCACAGAACTAATTAAACTGCGAATTGTCCAGCGCAAAAATAAGCACAAACATTTATTTTTGTACTGGAATTTGCGTGACCATGTGCAAAAAAAGCTCATGAGGTTAATCGAGCTGCGACGATCGGACTCGCATTTTCAGATCAATCTAATGAAAACGAAAACTTTTTCAACGGTAAGCTGTTTGGATTTTTGCTCGAGATTGTCTCATCTAGCCTTAATTAAATCAGCAACTCCAGAAAAGGCTGACTATTATCCAAGAAGCGTTCAAATAATTCGCAAAAAATTTCTCCCCCCTTCTCAGACTCTAAGCTGACCATTTAGAGCAGTAGTATTCATTGAGCGCTCTCGAAAATTATGTAAATTAATTAATTTAAATATAATTTACATAATATACGCTAACTTGCTGTAGCTGGGGCTCTCTCAATCAATGCGTTTATCCGAAGTGGTCCTCTCGCAAAAATTAGTGAATAACACTGGCCTAGAGTCACACTACTCACCCTCTCTTCAGACTACCCTACTCTCTCTAGACTACCCAGTGCTTGCCTATCCATTCCTTGCAGCTCCACTAGTTGCCTTCCCTCACTGCCATTCTAGAAGGCTTCAGTTCTTCCAATTCACTTTCGTAAAAGTCCAAACAAACTGGGAACCAAGTTCCAAGCACGTTCTCTCTGTTCATGGGACACTAATGTCAACACAACTGGAATGCAAAGCAATCGCCAAATATTTTTCAGGTCAATACAATAAGAAAAATGACCCAACCTAAAATAACCAGACGTGCAGGAGAAGCAGCTTTGTTTGAAGGGTGTTGAATTTGGTGAATGAATAATTATTACAGTAACCGTGCCCGAGTCTATGTCCTATGATTGTGGGATGTTTTCACGAGTTTTTAGATCGGCTGTAATAGAGTGGTCTCTTACACCACTCGGTAAACTATTTGCAGACACCCTACGTGTATAGAAAGAAAAATTGTGCTCTGCAGTGTGCATCAAGCTTTTGATTAGATTAAGTAATTTAGTTTATGCCTCCCAACCACATCAAAAGTGGTCCAAAGGAAACAAGGAGGAAGGTGAAGAATTTATGGAACGGGAAATTTATGCACAAGGTGACGCCTCACACCCTGCGCTTGGATCCAGCAAGATTGATGGAATCATTTGAAAACAAATAAAAATTAAAAAGTATTAGATACTGGAAAAAAAAAAGCAGTGAACCGAGAAAAACCTCGGTAGCCAAAAAATCAGCATTTCAACAAAAGGAACGTCTACCGCACATCTAGCTGGGGACCTCGCATCTTCTTCCTGGGGGCGCTAATTCCCACAGATAGAATAGTTGTACTCCTCACGAAGGGAAGGATGTAGTTCCCCACATATACGCAAATTTTCTACCAATAAAAAAAAAGGTCATTTCAAAATTCGTAACAAAGAAGCAGGTTGAGCGTTTTGTTGCATCTGCCCAGCCCTTATTCAAGAAGATGCAGAAGTTAGGAGACCTCGAGGTTCTCCTTCTCAAGCAAAAATGATAATCCCAGTAATTTAGCGTCAATTTTCTCCCTCAGTTCACTCCCACTGGCTCGGGCGCTCACGCTCCGCTCGAGGGCATCTTCCCAATTTTCCTCTCTATAATCACAAATTATAATACGGCTTAATTATTCGCCGCCTCAGCAGTTTTCGGTCCCGAGGAAATTTTCCGACTGAAGCTTTCCTCTGACGAAAACAGAACAATTCAGTTTCTATGCTGACGTTCTACTTTTATAAAACATCAATGGGAAACGTTTTTAAGCGACGTGGTCATCCATTTCTAGGAAACGAGGAACCGTGTTGCCAATGGAGCTGCTAATGCTTTAATTGCGAGCGGGCGCGAGCAGGATGATAAGTTTAGAGCTGCTCATCCTAAATGATGCACGGGAAAATATTTCCTCGTCATATTTAGCTTTTAAAGCTTTTGGGCTCAGTCGTAGTTCATGTTACAAATAATGAATACTCATACATTAACAAACCAGAACAGGATATCAGCAATCTCAATTCTATGTATCTCAATTCCCTCGAAAAATAAAATTAAAAAATGCATATGATAATAAAACAAGTTCAAAAAATTCCGGTTGTCCTCTGGAAACAAGCTTCAAGTGTTTATATTCGGATGTTTTCACAAGTTTTCGATCAGCTTTAACAGGGTGAGGTCTTTATACCACTCAGTGAACTATCTGCCGACACCCTCCGCGCATGAAAAGAAAAATTTCTGAGCACGGTGGAGTGCAGGCGGCTTGGAGTTGGCACTTATATTTGTCACATGTAAATAAATTTTGGCCCTATTGAACCTATATAGTTTACCAACTAAAACCTTTATCTTGAGATATTCTGAAAAGTAATGCTAATTTTCGTTTTAACTTTATTGGAAATAAGCAGTTTTTTTCTATAAGGCCTACTGTCCTTCCTGAAAGGTGGAAGAGATTTGAAGGTTTCCTTCAAACTCCAAGTACTTTAAATTTAGGTAAGAAGGTTACTTATGCCTCTTTAGTCAAAAAGAAGATTTACCAAAGAGAGGAAGGATGAAGGCACTATTCAGGATAGAGTTAAGGGAACGTTGAATCCATGCACAAGGTGTGTTCCTACATGATATATCCTGCGCTTAGAAACAGCACGATTGGAAGGAAATTTATCAGACATGATTATAACCGAAGAAAAAAGTAGCAGATGTTGAAGAACAGGACAGCTGTGAACCGAAAAAAGAGATTTCGCAACAAAACAAAAAAACATTCTATTTCCACTAAAAGATGGCCCACCCAACTCTCTGCTCAGGAGATCACACTTCTTCTTAAGAGCAGAAAGTCCCTTAAAAACCTAGTTTTACCCGCCTAAGGAGAGTAGTTTCTATACATTATGCAGTAAAACTATGAATATTTTCATGCCGAAGTGTGTAAAACTCAAAAGAATTAGGAAATTTTTTTACTGCATCTGACTATTCGGGGTTAAAAACGATATAGCTCAAAGACTGTAGGATTAAAATTCCTTAAGTTATTTCCCCCATTAAATTCATTTTTGAAACAATTTCAATTCGAACTTTGAATCTATTTTTAATTATGCCGACCAATTTGGATGGTAAGCTCGTGCAAATGAATTGCTGGAGCCGATGCGTGCATCCAACCAACATCGAAATGCTCTCGCCGGAGTGAAAGCTGTTCTCTGAGTTGGAATTAAATCGATCAATCAATGGGGTTTGGCAGCTGCATCAGTTATTACTGAGAGACGGACTCCTAACTGCCGGCGATGAGCGATAGCGAAGACTGGTTGGACTGCAAGTCTCCAGGACAATGTTGCACATGTCAAATGCTGCTTCGAAGACAGCGTTCTGTTCATCTGCAAGAAACACGGCTCCTATCGCATTGCTATAAAATTAAGAGCGAGGTGACACACTTTCCTCTATCCCAGCGAAGTATATGAAGTAAAAACAAAGTCTAAGAATATTTTAGCGCAGAGTTCGTCGAACTGAAGTTGCATCGAAAGAGAACAAGACACAAGCATTATACATGAAGTCCATATTTAGACTTGAAATACAAACGGCCAAATTACATGATACAAATGATGAACATTTTATATAAAACAGAAGTAAACAAAGAATAACAACGAGAGAACAAATGTGGGCGAAAGAGATAAATTGAAAATGATCATCCCAACGCCCTTAAAGAGTTTTATAAATTACAAAATGAATTGATGAGCAATAACTCAAAAGTTGAAAGTTTCAATAAGCGATGTATTCCCTCTACGACAAAGGTTGGAACAATGAGTTGGCGAACCGCACCGAGCTGAAGGGAGAAAGCAAAAAAATCTGAAGGTAGATTTCCAAACAATACGCGTCGTTGTAGCACCACAGCTGATAGCATAAGTTCTTTCAACACGATATGACTACATTAGTTCCACAACACAATGCGTAGTCAAGTCGCCGTAGAACTTGAGCTGCCAGTTGGATCGCAACGGTGAAGTGAATTGTGCCAAAATCCTGCTCCACAGGAGCGTACGAGGTGTCCATTAAATCAGACTCGCGGCCGCAGCCGCACGCGGCGAAATAAATAGCTTTCGTGGAACGCAAAACATCCTGCCGAGTAATGCAGCGTGAAACAGGAATTAAGGTAACCTAAAATACGCCTTAAATACAGCTTTATAGGAGCATACCGTAGGGGGCGTGAAACTGTAGCCTACATCCACATTCCACGAGAAAATATGTAGTCTCTTTGAGAAGTGAGTAGCCTGAAAAAAGCGTTAATACTCATTTTATTTGCGTTTTAGGCAATAATGTATAAACATGAGCGACTTTAGACTTTCAACTGTAATAAAGTATGCTCAAAGAGCTGAGTAATGAAAAGAAACGGCTGTCTTTAAGGGGAAGAAAGAATAACTTGGTTCATTGCGACAACACAGTCAATTTACATGTTAATTACTTCAGGTAGAGCTTCATCAAGATCCTTTGCAAAACCTCTTTATTAGTCAAGCGTTTTAAAACATGCTATTGCATACCTATTCGATCAACCAGCATGGACTTCATGAAATAAATTATTAAAGACCTGTAGGAGGGGGATTTACAGAAGAAAGAAACCCATCAGCTCTTCGGACAAGTTGAGCGTGGATGAGATCATCACAAAAAGTACATCTTCTTTAATATCGGAAACGGGTCAATTCCGCCCATAGTGGCTGTCAAGCAGAGATGACATTAATTGTAGCCAAGGTTGATAGCAAATACTGTGTCTCGTCACAGTTGATTATGATTGTCGAGTTGATTACTGTCAAAGAGCTCGTAAAGGGCATTTCCTCCAGCAGCTTACCATGCTTTCAACTTGAGCTTCATGGAATGAAAACCGTTCGACTGTCAAGCAGAGACTGGATTTTCGAACATTTGCGTGTTGCCGTACCGATGTAGATGCCAGAGTACGTTTTCTTAATAAAATTACCAAAAAAATTCGCAGTCAGCTGTATCGCTACGACGACAGGAAATGTTCGGAAATTCGCTGCCAGGTCTCTTTTTCCATATAATACTCGAAAGGTGGCGTTCATCGTGTGCTAAAAGATCTATAATTCACCAAAGGTAAGGTACAACATATGCAAAAAGATCTATAATTCATAAGTATCAAAACCTTTTCAAAAATGTGCAGCTGAAAGGGCCGTCGAACTGATGACTCACCTGCTGCTGCTGAATTAACGCCCTGCTGATCATTTCAAGAGCTCTAGATCACTTTTTGGTCGCTTGAACGCGTTTAACGGCTATAGGCAGGCGTAAGGAGCTGGAATGGATTCGTAGAACCGATAGCTCGTGAAGCCAGACACGGGCCCCACTCTATCGTAAGCCAAGGTCGCCTTTACCCAATCTTCTCTGTTCAACAGTCTCTTTCCCCTCCATAAAACTAAGCACCCAAAGAATGTATTCATCGTGGTATGCGATGCTAAAAAAAATAGTAAATAATTTCTTTCGCGTTGAGTTATACGAAGCGAAAATTGGCGAGAAGCTGCGATTCTTTGACGATAGGGAAGGTGTGTAGTCGGATAAATCACAGATTCTGTTGAACAATTCAAGCAGAAATTTTTCAACAAAGATGCGACGCACGAGTGTAATCCGCGACTGAAATGGTCCTTTCAAAAATGACACTCAAAGTTGGGTTGAAATAGATGAGTTTGTTCAAGCCTCCCTAGCCACACCAAAGAAGTTACGAAGAGAGGAAAAAGGAAGACACCATTTAATAGGGAATTAAGAGAACGGGAATATACGCACAAGGTGTCTTCTCATAAATATGCCCTTTGCATAAAAACAGAAATTTAGGAAGGAAATTTATGAAACAATGGAAAAGTTGGAAAAGAGAGTAACTGATATTGAAAGAAAATACAGCAGTGAACCAAAATAAAGATTACCCATAACCAAACAAAGCTTATTCTTTTCCAACAGAAGGGTGGGCTACTTAATCTTCACCTGGAAACCTCGCATCTTCCCCCTGAGAGCAGTAATTCTCACTTAACGCAAGGGGCTAGCACGAACAAATATCAGCTGGTCAGACCCAGCGGAGTTGGGCACTAGCGGCCTCTGCTACAAAACAAGAGGCAAACAACACAGGCGCTCGTGAGGCTTTTGCTTGCAGGAAGCGTGAACGAAGCGAGGCCTTCCGATACTCACCAATATGGTCGATTTTTAAATTTTTGATTGTTCCACACATTCGCAGTGGAATCATTGCTCAAAAATTTCCAAAGTGATGTTTAATATTCTGCAGCCTTCAGAGAATGAGTTTATCTCTCCAGCAAAACAGAACACAATGTTATAACAGAGATGAATTTAGCTGCCCATTTGTGGGTTGACGCTAAAGTCCCACGCCGTCAGACACTCATCACGCACAGGCATCAGAGTGTAAAAAATCGAATTCATTCGCGTACGTTCTACATGGCTGTCGCGTGCACATGCAATGAGTAATAAATTAAAAAAAAGATTAGATTATAAGTTATTTTAAGTCTCCTTAACCGCTACAAAAAAAAGCGTATCGTAGAGAGGAAGGAGGAAGGCACCATTTATTATGGAGATAAGAGAATGAGGAATTTGTGCAGTAGGAACATAGAAACAGTAAGTTGAGAAGAAGTGCATGAAACAAGATAAAAGTTGAAAAAGAAAGTAGTAGGTGCTGAAAAACAAGACAGCAGTGAACCGAAAAAAGGTGGTCCTTAACATAACAAAAAAAAATTTCATGTCAACAAAAAGAAGGCCCACCTAACTCTCAGCTCGGGCCCTCATATTTCCCTCGGGAGCGCTAAGTCCCATAGAGACACTAGTTGTATCCCCCTGAGGGGAAATTAAAAAAGACGTAAACATTGGTCACGAAAGCAAAAAATTTGGATATTGAAAGCATAAGAAAAGGAAATCGATACGATTGTTGATTTTTCCTCGTTTTTAAATGCATATAGCATTACGCCTATCATACATATCGTAGGTGAGCCGAAATTAAGTGCCTTACTTAATTGCTCCTTATAGTGTCAAATACTGGCTTAGGTGCTAAATCGCAGAAAAAAACAACTAAGGAAAATCTTTTGATCTAGTTTTGCAATGGTACTTCATAGCTGAAATGGAAATAAAGGGAATTCATTGGACGAGAGAAATATAAGACTCGAGATAAGTTCAATATCACTTGTTAAAATAGGCACTTACCGCAACTGTTGCGTAGGATGATGAACTCCTCGCTCAACAGAGCACCAGCCACACAAAGTCAAGGTTTATTTTAGGAAAAATGCAACTGACACAAGACAGACGTACGAACGTCCCTTAAAAATTGTAAATTCAAATTCCTTTTTAAGCTTCCAAGACAACGCATTGATTTGTTGTCACGGGAGGAAAGAAGCACTGGATTTCCGAAGATACAAGAAAATTAAATATTTTCTAACAGTTTTTCAGCTAGCTAATTTGATAGATTTTCCATTCGGAGGACTTCAAAGCTAAAGAGCTAAGTACATTCAAAATACACTCCCGTAATACGGAACACGATTTTAAAACCTCAAATTCTTTGGAGTCTTGACAAATATGGGTAATAATAGTTAGCAGTTCAAGTATCATCTAAATTTCAGCTGAAACAACCAATGAAGTTCCAGTATAATGCACATTTCAGCTGAAAAAAAAACAAATACATAAATACCTAGGTTATAACAAACTAACGTACAGAAGTAAAGAACTTAGAACACCAGTTCAGTACTCACCAAATCCTCAGGCAAATGTGGCGGAAGATGAAGTGGAAGATTCGAGTCTCAGGAGAGGAGTCAGCGGTCGATGAGGTTTGGTAAATCCATTTTGCAAACAATATTTCTTCAATACAACCGATCAATTTTCCCTTTCAACCAGCACAGTTTTCAGAGACACTTCTAACGTGGAAAGTACTTGTATGAAATCATATATGCTTTTACCTAGCGAACAATCGAATAGAAGCAAAGAAACGATGGAAGCACTTAGTGCAGTGGTATCCAGACAACAGGTAAACGAGAATGCAAATGAATGTGAGGTTTTGGAAGTTTTACCAAAACGAAAATTGGATGAGAGATTTGCTTACACTCGACAGGAAGACTTCAGAGAAAAAACTTTTCACTCGAACCCTAGCCACACTGAAATGAAAGTTCGAGGATTATCAAACTAGTGGAAATTATTGCTTTACATTTCGGCATTCTAGGACATTCTTCCACTACTTTCACATTACTAATGTTGAACCTCACTTTAGCACAAGATGCTCCTTATTTATATCTGAAAGATGCGGACACATCATTACACATCACTACTCATGTCCAGTGTTGAGCACATAAGAATTAGCCAACTGATTTTATGTATAAGCGAATTAGTGTGTGAGGCTGCAGAGTAATAACACTGCTTCTCTTGTGTACGAATGAACTCGTCATATATTTGCAAATACTCTCACACGACTGCATTTCATGAAGCTCAAGTCCTAATGGTTGCTCTGAGTCGCCTGCCTATGTGTCTGGGAGAATGCCCTCAGGAAATAACGGCTTTTCCTTAAATTCGTTTTTGTTCGTGATTTCCACATCTGTGCAGCAAGCTGGAGCAGCAGACCGTCAAGCTAGTTGAAGCTTTCGAACTGGAATTGAATATTACATTTGTTCTTTTACCAAACTCTAAACCACTGGCTTTATACAAATTGCTCGTTGCAATTGCATTGGTTTCTTAACCTCTAAGGCAGATGCGGTTTCCAATGACAAAAGAAATTTTTGTCTCCACAACATTTGTACGAATTTTTTCGCGCAATAATCTCTTCGTAAATAAATCATCTAAATTATTTTCATCTCTCTGCTAACCCTTAGTAACTGTTGTAATAATGGAGTAAAAACGACAGCTGCAGAAGGTCTCTTTTTATTATTAAATAATCGCAAATATACTGAAAAACGCGGAGAAACGCTAACTAAGAACACCTTCATAAACAGCTTTGTATAAAAAGTAAAAGTCAGCAGCATTAGATTAAATTATTAGTTAGTTGAAGGATCCCAATCCGCCACAAAGGCGATCCAAAGAGAGAAAGGAGGAAGACACCATTTAGTATGGAGTTAAGGGAACGGGGAATCAATGCAGAAAGGGCATAGAAACTTGACAGCCTCACTGTCGGCTCAAAGAACATAGAATCCGGCCTATTTCATAAAAATGGAGATAACATTATCGAGGAAGCATCTTGCACTGTTACAAGTATTTAGTCTTGAGCATTGGTCAGCTACGCAAGTGAAGTAACAGTTACTTGGCGCAAGACGTTCACGTACGCATGTAGCACTAACAAGTGGTTAACGTCAACGCCAGAAGATCGACTTTTCCTAAGCCCTGCACACCACAGGCCTCGGTCCTCTGTGAGTCTGGCCATCTCATGAGTTAACACATTTTTCTTGTAATTTAGATGGTCCAAACAAATAAGCCCTTTCTGAAACTATAGCAACATGCTCAAAAGTGACGGAACACACCCAAAAGTGATACTTGTGAAATAGCTTTCATAAACATGCTTTGAACGACAAAGGCAATCCAACATGTGAAGGGGTGTTGTACTTAGATTATATTATTAGTTAGTGTAAGCCTCCCTATCGCCTCCCGCCACAAAGGCGATCCAAAGAGAGGAAGGAGAAAGGCGCCATTTAGTATGGAGTTGAGGGAACGCGGAATTCATGCAGAAAGGGCATAGAAACAGTAAGTTGAGAAAAAATATTATGAACCAAGATCAAAGTCGATGAAGAAAGTAGTAGGCGCTGAAAAACAGAAGAGCAGTGAACCGAAAATAAAGTGGTTTTTAACATAAAAACATTTCATTTAAAACAGAAGGCCTACCTAACTCTCAGCTCGGGCCCTCACATTTTCCTCTGGGAGAGCTAATTCCCATAGATACAATAGTTGTATCCCCCTGAGGGGGTAAGCAACATTAGAATAAGTTTATGAAGCAAGACGAAAGTTGAAAAAGTAAAAGGTGTCGAAAAAACGACATCAGTGAACGAGAAAAAGACGTTTCATGAGTAAATAAAATATTATTCTATATCTGTAACGAAAGGACCTCCTACTTAACCTTGAGTTCAGGAACTTTGTTGTTCAATTGGGAGCGCAAATTCCCATGGACGCTGTGGTTGATTCTTCCGATGTAACCAGCAATTTTAAACCAATTATTAACTTCATAAGTACAAGACTAGGTGCAAATGCTACGTTTTTCGTTTTTGTTACACGAAATTCACGAACATGGGCTCAAATTTATCAGAAAAGTTAACCTCTGCAAAACACACAATTTTCTCTAATTTCTAACTTCTCAAAATGGTCTCAATTTACTGAATACCTTCCATTCTTTATAGAACAATCATCATCCACTGCAATTAGTTCACATCTACTGCAACTGGTTCACATCCACTGCAACTGGTTCACATCCACTGCAACTGGTTCACATCCACTGCAACTGGTTCACATCCACTGCTACTGGTTCACATCCACTGCTACTGGTTCACATCCACTGCTACTGGTTCAC
>JACJUY010001370.1:25998-47031 GCA_014220935.1 Platorchestia sp. MABIK | reverse complement strand
TTCCGTCCAGCCCAGACTGTCTTTGCTTCAGTGGGGTGAAGATCACACGTAATAATTCCGTCCAGCCCAGAATCTAACATTGACTCTGCGTTTCGATTAACACGTACGCTGCGCCTAGCTCGTACATAGTAGGTTGCACGAAGAGGTTGAGAACTTATCTGATCAGTTGACTAGGGTTAAACAAAGGGTGTATCGTGCTTGTTACAATGTGTGAGCGATCATAGGCTAATGAGAAACTCTCAACCAATGAAAATATGTGAGATGCAATCACAAAACAAATAAAAATCTTAGCACCAACCCACGGGAGTTCACGATTAAGGTACTTAAATTAACTTATTATCTTAATCTCACGATGATGGTTTAGACAGCCAATCGTGCACTACACAAGGCGCAGGATGGAGTGAGAGTGACGAGAATCCTACCACCGCGAGGAGTCTTCGAACTCCAGGGGAACTCAGCAGACCGAGACGGAAGAAAGCACTAACACCTGACGAGAAACATTTTTCTCGTGTAGTTTTGAAGATATGACTTCACTTCCATGAATAATTATTCCTTTAATTCAGGAAGTTGCTCGCCCATCCCAAATACCTGGAATGGCCGTAAGTTCAGTGAAGCAAGGACCCCCTAAACAGCAGCAACTTAGCTCGTTTCCTTTCTCTACCTTTTCACATCTTATCCGGCAATTTATCTCTATCAATGAGATCTGTTCATAAACAGACTTTGGAATTTACGAATTCTCTCCGCATCAAAAAGAATGTGATGTATTGGAAGGTTGATTGAGAGGGAAGACGCGGATGGAAGACCATAGTTCACTCCATCCCATTGATACGAGACACTCGAGATTATAATGAAATACTCCATCGGTTATAAAATTGTTACACCGAAACGTTTCTCATTAAACACCGTAATAATAGTCTGCCTGTATAATAAAACGATAAAGAAAACTATCCCCACACTCAACAGGACATAATTTTAGCAAATTTTTATGAAAATGAACTGAAAAATAAATAATAAATCGGAAGTAATTTGACACAACAAAAAAAAATTTCGAAACTATTTCGGAACAGGAGGAGTTTTCATTTTTGAGCGACACTAGTTCAGGAACGTCATTAAATTTTTGTAAACGACTCCATTATTGAGTTGCTAATCGGCGCAGTGCTTCATGCGGTTTTTTGCAGTTCAGAATAGGAAGACACCAAGTTTGATGTAGAGTAGTACATTGCGTCAAAAGTGCTGGTTGAAGCGAAAATAAATTGTATACGCTACGTATTAAGCACCAGGAAAATTATGCGTGTGCTACAGCAGTACATGCCGCAAGACGACAAGAGGTCTGTAGTAGGGCGGCACTGCTGCTAAGCCGGTCACTGCGATTCGTTTCCGATCAGTGGAGTTATCTGGCGAAATTACTGCAGTGACAGACGCTTACACGGTGCAAGAAAACTACTGTATAAGCCTTCTTGACATCTGTATCGCAGTATTATTATTACTGCTGTGAACTGCTGTAGTTCTGTACTGATTTTAAAAATATGTGACGATAAACGAATCATAAATCCAAAATGCTTCAAATTCGCACAATGTAAAAGTTGCTTAATAAATAAGACGCGTGAGAAATAATCAAAAAACGTTTGAACCTACGCAGTGCTGAAAGAAGCAAGTTTTGAAATGTTTGATACCATCACATGAAGCTTTTAACACTTTAAAATACTGTCTGGAAGTAAAAAGTCGCACATTGTCGAGTGCAATAATCTGCTGTTGAAGAATTCAACTCGAACTTCTGAGACTACCAAATAAAAATTAGTCAGTTTAAGCTTACATAATCACAACAAAGGTGTCCCAAAGAAAGGAAGAACAAATGCACCCTTCAGTATGAAGTTAAGAGAACGGAGAATCTATGCACAAGGTGTGTTCCCTTTTGAGAACCTCTGCACATAGAAGCAGAAAGTTAGGCCAGTTAATAAAACGAATTAAGAAGAAAATACAAAGGACTGAAAATCACAACAGTAGAAAACAAAAAAAAATGGTGCTTGAGAAAATAAAACTATTCTATTTCATCAAAAGGAAGTCCTATCAAACTCTCAGCTCGGAGCCCCGGGAGCGATAATTCAGAGATACAATAGCTTCCTTCCACTGAGGGAATCTAAAGCAGAAAATGCTTTGGGATTATGTGATAAAAGTGTAGGGTCTCAAAAAAAATCTTGTATTTCTCCATTGTCCATGTCAGCATTGTAGGTATAGATAGCAATTTTAAAATAGATACCAGTTTAACAAAAGTCAAAGAAGCTTTAACTGTAGCTACATGCATGGCTTGGAGTTTCACAGTGTAGACACCAGAATAGCTTGGAGTTTCACAGTGCAGACACCAGTATAGCTTGGAGTTTCACAGTGCAGACACCAGTATAGCTTGGAGTTTCACAGTGCAGACACCAGTATAGCTTGGAGTTTCACAGTGCAGACACCAGTATAGCTTGGAGTTCCACAGTGCAGACACCAGTGTAGCTTGGAGTTTCACAGTGTAGACAGATTAGATGTTAGTTTAAGCCTCCCTAACCGCCAAAAAAAAATTAATTCCGAAGAGAGGAAAGAGGATAGCACCATTTAGTATGGAGATTAGGGAACGCGGAATCTATGCAAAATGGGCATAGAAACAATAAGTTGAGAAAGAAGTGAATGAAACAAGATGAATGTTGAAGAAGACAGCAGTAGGTGCTGAAAAGTTTGACAGCAGTGAACAGGAAAAAAGTTGGCCCTTAACATAAGAGAAAAAATTTTTACTTCTACGAAAAGAAGACCTATATCTAACTCTCAGCTCGGGCTCTCATACGTTCCCTCTGGGAGCGCTAATTCCCATAGAAATAATAGCTGTATCCCCCTGAGGGGCCAGTGTAGACACCGGTATAGCTTGGAGTTTCACAATTCACAATGTACACAATAGTTTAGCTTGAAGTTTCATGGAGTAAAATCAGTATAGTTTGTCCTTTTTTTCGGCATAAACCAGGTTAACAAACTTTTTCAGAGAAGAATTAAGTAAAACTAGCAGTTTTTGATGGTTGAGAGCAGTATAGGTTGGAGTTTATAACAGTAGAAAAGAGAATAGGATAACTTTTATTTTCTCATGGCTCAAGTTCAGTATAACCTGCATTTTTCTGTCGATAAGCACCAGTGTAACTACCGGTGTTAGACGGTGGGAAACGCGTAACTTGCACTTTCTTTCAAGGTAACGATTGGTATAACAATAAGTATCTCGCATTAGAACCCGGTATAAGTGAAGGGTTCTTGTGACAGAAATCAGGTAATTTTTTAATTTCTTTCACAAGAGAGCCGAATAACTTCAGCAGTGCAATAATGGAAACCAGCCTCCAATACTCCGGTGATCAAGTCTTAGATTTTCAACAGGAAAAGTACAAGGACACCATTTCGGTCAATATTGATTTTAGGTCTTCCACTGAAATAAAGAATTCCGTTACGAAGAATCACTAAAGGAGCGCATTTAAAAACGTTTTACGTGAATGACATTCTGCTCGCTGATGCGTTATTTTTGAGTTATTCAACTTTAAAATTTTTGTTTTCCATAGCAGGTCCAGTAACTTTGCGCTTGAGCGAGAGCTGTTAGAGTACTTTTGGGTACTTCGTAATTTATAATTTACGGAGCTTGAACCCACTTCTAGGATGTTTTAGTTAATAACACAATAACGGTTATCATCCGAAAATATTACGTTCTAAAAATATTTTGCCATTAAATCTACGGTATTCACTCCTACGGTTTCGCTAATGTTCTACCTGGTGGCCGCCATTTTGAAACTGATGTCTTGCATAGCGATTCAAGCCTTCACTAATCCAGTCCTGCTAATATTTTCGGGTGATATCTTTTATTGTGTTATTAACTAAAATATCCTAGAAATGGGTTCAGGCTCCGCGGGATGGGCTAATAATAAATAACGCCATATATTGCGAAAACAATAACTTCTCCCGCGATCAGCGCAGGTTCGCCATTGTTGGAACATGCGCGGGAAAGCCATTTCATCAGCGCCCTTCCAATAACTTTAAAGTTGAATAACTTGAAAATAACGCATCAGCGAGCAGAATGTCATTCATGTAAAACGTTTTAAGATGTGTTCCTTTAGTGATTCTTTGGAACGGAATCGTTAATTTCCGTGAAAGGCCTAAACTCAATATTGACCCATCACGTAAAATGAACGTGATGCATTTCGAGAATGCATGTCTCCAACGCGAGAGCGTGCCATGGGTGAACTTACGGAAGTTATTTTCTGCTAATGTATTCCTGTCTCTTTTGATATAGCGTCTACTGTGTTAATTGTACGACACCTCTCTACACCAGTGCATTACCGGCACGCGTCAGCAGTGTAGTTGCATCAAAGCTCACTCCGTTCAGTAATGCCTACTTCTTACGGCATTTGTAAAATAGACAATTTTTTGTAAAAATATTCAAAAAGGCTCCAGGATTGGTTCAACAGCTCAATCTACGTATGTACATCAATCGATTTAGTGAAAAACTTGAAGTACGATAACGTGACGTAATAGAAGACAGAGAGCGTCGGCACTAGAAGCTATAGAGAAACCCTTCTACTTAATGCGCATGCATATAACTGCCTCTCCACAGGTCAATGTTTAGGAAATATCCCAAATTTACGACAAAATGCTTTTGTAAAACAGAAGCGATCACTAACGCTTGTTGAAATTACAAACTTCCAATAATAAGAGCAATTTTCAGGAGTTGCATTCACAGACATGACTTACACTGTCACAGAGCATGTGCCGCAGGCAAAACCTGCTGGGTAGCTCGTTATCGGCTACGAAATCAAGACGGATTTCCAATTAATTTCAATGTACGTCCTCGTAGCGGTACTGGTAGCAGCGTAACTTCTTCTATGACTTGGCTACACTACGTCTAGTAGCACGCAGTAAAGCAAGTCTTACAAAAGCTTGGGCTGCAAGTAGGACCGCTGCGACGAAGCATTTTGTTTGAAAATCTCGTAGGATTCTTTAAAGGCAGGCAGAAGGAAGGCGCCGAGCCAAATTAGAGCTCCTGTTAGGTCGCTTGCGCTCATTAGGAAAGAATCAGCGCTGTGTATTTGAAGAGATTCGACTTATTTAATAAAGTTTCTTTATTAGATTCGAGGAGAAACTTACTCCTTTCTAAATATTTATACACGACACTGATATCCCAAGCTTAAACATTACACAATTGACAAAACTTTCGATTCAATACATAATCGTCAAATACGAAGGACTAATACATTTACACAACAGATTTAAATTAGAAATTCAATTTATGAGCATTGTGCAGAAATTTTTCAAATGCGTCAAAGGAACATGCATAAAAGATAATTTGAGAGCCAAATGTTGAGCGTCAGTCAATTGCCATTAATTTTCTAAATTTTTCCCCCATTTCTGGCTGCTCAAGTATTATTCATTGAAGTTGCCTAATGTGTGGAAATTAAACGTACTCATTAACGAGATATTAGACATTTACATGCGCACTTCTCGGAAAACAGTAATTTGATCGCTTGGAAATTGTCACCGAGCACCACGTCGACGAAGACAAAGCTTGAAGTGACGATAACTGTGAGCTAATTTGTCTCCGTTAAAGTGCTAAATACTCACACGGCACACTACGAATAACTGACTGTAAACAGCACGATTGGATGGCAATAGCGCATATTCACACCAGATGGGGCATTCTCAGGAGACAATTTGATGCTACGGTGGTCCTCTTGAAGTTCGTCCCACCAAGCTGCAGCAGCGCGTCTGCTCAACACAGCACCCCATACCCACTCCCAACCAGAGTTCGCGACTGACTGACGGAGTCGGACCCGCCATGGTTGAAGTGACTGCACGAGTCCGGCGGGTATCGCAAACCTAAATCACTGACACCGGAGACGCTCCAAACTGTGCACGGAAAATCCAATATTGTCTAAACTGTGCAAATATCAATTACAAACAGCGAAATTGACCATATATTGGAAAATTTTCATTGCTGTAAGTTTTTGGGAGAATTGTCCCAAGATTTGTATTATTCTGGTCATAAATTTTAGATGCACAATTCAATTTCACAGCCGGTGTTTCTAGCAAAATCATGAATTGAAACAAAGCTTATAAAAACATGTCTATAAAGACACATCTCCCAGCAGGAACTATGCATGCACAGTCATAATGGAGCGGAGATAACCAGTTTTAAGTTTATATCGAGCATAAATTAGAAAATTAAATACAATTTTACATCATAATTACTAACATGTTCGTTCATGTCTACACTTTTTATTGCTCACGGCTAATTTTCGATGCTAAAATGTCTTCAAGATTCACTCCCGCATTGCATTCCACATCGGAATGCAGACAAAATACTTTTGTTACTGAAGGACAGGTCGCAAAATGGAAGTAAGGGGGTCAGAGCACGGAGAAAATCTTCCTAATGGCTTGGATACTTCGACGCCCGTGTTGAAAATTAGAATGCTTATCCTCTTTTCGAACGATTGGAAAGACGGGAGCGTTTTGACGTAATTTATTGCCAACTAATCTACAAATTACTTTGTGCTTCTTTTACTTTTTAATTCATATGAGGCCAAAAAACAGGAAAGGAAGATTGTTTGTAAGTACACCAAGCTAACTTGTCAATGGGAGGCAAAAAAATCAGTCACTCCATTGCCATCTACTCTGTATATTTTGCTCTATTTCTATTTCAGAGTTTATTCATTTCAATAAAACTATATTTGGTAATGTTTAGAAGCATTTATCAAGTATTAGAGACGAGTTTTGATCGCACATAGAGGGTGAAATTTTTATTTATATCGTAAAAATGAAGACCCGTGGAAAGGACCTGGCAGTATTTGATAAAAGACGGGACTGTTCACCCATTCATTCAATAATGACTGCTTTGCGGAACATGTTATTTCAATATGGCCAAAAAACAGTCGCCAGTGTGAAAACTAATGAGCAATAAAGCCACACTCATAATTGCCATAGATAATGAGCAATAAAGCCACACTCATAATTGCCATAGAAAATGAGCAATAAAGCCACATTCATAATTGACATAGATAATGAGCAATAAAGCCACACTCATAATTGTCATAGATAATGAGCAATAAAGCCACACTCATAATTGCCATAGATAATGAGCAATAAAGCCACACTCATAATTGTCATAGAAAATGAGCAATAAAGCCACATTCATAATTGCCATAGATAATGAGCAATAAAGCCACACTCATAATTGTTTTAGAAAATGAGCAATAAAGCCACACTCATAATTGTTATAGAAAATGAGCAATAAAGCCACATTCATAATTGACATGGATAATGAGCAATAAAGCCACACTCATAATTGTCATAGATAATTAGTAATAAAGTCAACTCATAATTGCTATAGATAATCCCCGTGGCTGAATGCGTGATTAAATACAGGTCAAGATTATCCGACAGCCATGAACGAATTTTTTCTATTCCTAGGAGTGCACTCTCGAGTCGTAAAAGGACATGAAGTGAACTCATGTTTAATGAAATTTCAAAGCACTCCTTTCATTTTTGCATTCACAAATTACAGTCTCCACGGCTTCTGAGAAAAAACAGATGGTATTTTATTTTCTCACTGACGGATATCGTAACCAGTCTAGAGAGAGGAGCCTATTATGAACTTCATACGTAGATTAACAAATAGCTTCCCCTTGTTTTAACAAAAATTTAAAACAATTGTTTTCTGAGCAGAATGTTATCAAGCACCAGCTCGATGTGGGCAGAGGTCGTGGCTGCGGGTGACAGTTTAGTTGCTTTCTAAATTCCCTGTGTTATATTTCTTTTAAATGTCAAGCCATTAGAGACAGAGTCCGTGTGTCGCACTGTTTTCAGTCATCGAAACACTGCACGCTTAATGCATAAATGTTATTCAAAAAGAAACATTTTTTAAGAGAAAGAGTAAAATGGAGACAGAAAGTTTTACGCATGTATTTTATTGTATAAACGCTTTTTTATCATCATAGAACTTTCACATGTTAGATTCCATATCTTGAACATCTGATCAAAATTTTGAAGCAACAGATGCTTGTGAACTTACCGCTGGGCGGAAAACGTTATCAGATAAAAATAGAAAGAGGTAATCTCTTGAGCAAAAACCACGTATGGTTGTGTCATTTCTTGTCCTATTTCATTTTAACTACTGCATAACTTCTTAGTAATACGAGACGCTTGCCTCAACTACGTATAGTCGCAATTTAAAATGAAATTATACAACCTCCGGCTGCGCCCCCACTTGATGAAAATCTGCCCCCTTTAGCAATATTGGCTCGTCCAGACCGGGACACGAGCGCTCATCGGCCTCTTTGGGTCAAGGCTTTGTGTTGTTGGAACTGATAATGATACTCCGGGGTGAAGATGGGCTGAAAAGATGGAGATGGTCCATAAAAATGAAAATGTTACCGAAAGATGAAGATGGTGAGTGGATGGTCCGAAACGGAAGAAATCGTCTCGTTATGAAAGAATGGTCCGCAATGTTTGCATTGGTCCTCAAATATGTGGATGGTTTAGAAAAGTACTCAGGAATAGCCTAAAACGATGTACAACAAAGGTCCATGAAAATAAGGATGGTTCCGGAAGATTTGCGTCATTCAGGCAAATAGTGAAGGCCCAGGATTATGTTTGTGATCTGCGATGTCAGGGAAATTCTTAGAAAATGCGTGTGATCTAGGATTTAAGGTACGGTCCTGAAGAATTGCTATGATATAGGATCCCAGGAATGGTCCAGAAGAAGGATAGGTGTGATCTAGAGTACGATGAACGGTTCAGTGTAAATGCTTGATTCAAGACATGAGAGATGGTCCAGTAGGATGGGTAAGATCTAATATGATAGGGATGGTCCAGTAGGATGCGTAAGATCTAAAATGATAGGGATGGTCCAGTAGGATAGGCATGATCTGGGATGATGGGGAGGGTCCAGGAGAATAGATCTGATTAATGATGCCAGGAATAGTTCAACATGATCGAGATTTTGATGGAGTTAGTATTTTAGGTATGATGTGCCTAAAATACCGTGATGCGCCCACACCAGGAAATTTTCCCAAGGGCATCTGATCTGCACTAAATCATAAGTTTCTACTGACGAAGTACAAGCACTACGCAGGGAGTTATAAACGAATTTGAGCCGATATATTTTTTGGCAGGTATGTGACACATTTGCAGGTGTACAATAAATATTTTAACGGGTTATCTAATTTCAATACTCATCTTATAGAAACTCTATTTTCTCTCCAATTGCTGTAAGGGACAATATTGAGACAACAGCTGAGTTATTTAATCCTCCCTCCGCTTAGGAATCTTTGCTTGCTTCAATCCCCGCTGCTGTGATGCTGTTTTTGATGCCACCCAGATTGCTGGCTGACGACGGCGCAAAAACACACTTTTTGACTCACCACTAGCGTGTAATATCTTTGCTCTTCGGGGCAAAAAGTGACACGCCAAGAGTTTTTGTCTGAAGCGCCGCAACCAATTTTGGGGCCGAGCATCAATCTAAAAGAGTAGAACTTACAGGTGCCAATGCGGCAGAGTTCTTTCGCGTCATAACATACGAAACCTCCATTAGTTAAGGTGTGTGAAGAGCTGGTGCTGTAGCCGTCTGAAATTTGCCCTACTATTGTGTTTCCTGAGAAAACTGTCAAAAATTTCTCTGTGTGGGTCACCCCCTTAAAAAAATCATTAGACTTTGTAGTTATGAAAAGAGCACTTTGCGTGTTCGAGGTAGTTGCTAAACAGCGATTTCGAATCGGTGGATTTTTTAAAGCCACATAATTTTAATGAAATCACCCAGTCCATGACGGAAAAAACTTCACAATTTGACAACCTTTCTGACTCAAAATTCATGTCATCTATCAAACGCACTTGACCATTTGCACGTTTGAACAAAATATTTCATTTCATAAATAGACTAGTGAAAAATTTATGAGTGCGTGTAGTATAATCAATCAGGATTCCTAATAGAACACAGTTCTCTAGAAATTCGGGAGACAAAGCTACAGGCGGACTGGAAATGAGCATGCATCAGCTCAGTAAAGTGGCTGGTTTCGACGTCTAGCAGTGGCAACCTCAATTATATCTCCTTAATTTTGCAGCGATCTAAATATTCGAAACGTGTGATGGTCGAAAACTGCTGCGTATCTTCATTGTTCATCTCCAAAAGTGAATATGCAGTTTAAAAATTAAATTACAACGACAATACCTTAATACCAAACTGGTTCGAAGCTGAAATGTCTCACTTTTGCCTTCGAGCAACGAAATGAAATCGACTTCTTCAAGGAATGTGTTGATCTGTCCATACGCGCCTGGCATTATATTAAATTAGGATATCATCAAAAGGACAAGAAGGAATGTAGTATTCCTAAATAAGATCTTAGAGACAAAATTATGTAAGAAAATAGCTGAAACTCACACGTACCCAATTTACCGGTAAACTTATAAATATTTCACTTTGTTGTACCTTCATTCGAAGAATTTCAACTTGAGTTATTAATGTTTTTCAATGTTTAATTAGATCTCCTAGATTGGAGTCTAAAACGAAGCGCAGGAGAGTTCACTTCCATGAGCTCCATGTAAACAGTCTGGCACATCCTTACGCTCTCAAGTTCTCGTTTTGTTTGCTCGCTCCACTCCACTTCAATTCAAGGAAATATTCCATCGGTTGAAGAAGGTCAAATAAAACATCAGTGTTATTCAGCGCTTGGAATTTTTGGAGCGTTTTCAGGGAAATGCTTCTAAATATGGCGCAATTTACTGGTCTATTCGGAGAAAACAATTCTAATTCGTTATTGGTTGCATCAATCAGCATTCAATGAATGAATTTTTGCGCTTGAAACAGAAGAGTTTAGATGTAATTATATCAACAGTCGATTAAGGCGCAAGTCCGCGCCGAACTCTCGGTTTTGAAGCGTCGCTTTACTTAGTTTAAAAAAATACTTGTGTGCTAATGTCTGTTGATGATCGATTCTTTGCAGCCACTGAGTAAATACGCAGTTGTTTTACTTTGATTGCACTGGTTCGCCACAAATCATTAGAACTTGGTAGAATTTTACGACGGAGTTCTCCGACGTTTATTTGAAGCAAGGTTTGTCTCGACAATATTGGCTACTGAGCCCTAATTGTCCAACATTCTAAATAGCTTGCTTTTGTTGTGATTCTACTGATCCTTGCGACGTTTTCAAATTTGTTGCCTATTTCGTTATTTAGGAACACATTACCGATTCTAATGGAGTAAATCCGAACCTGTTGAAGAATCACGTGACTGTTGTTCACTAAAGAGTACTCAAACAACCTCCTGACTTGAGAGGGCATACAATCCACAGTTAACTTTCCAAATGCGTTATTGCGTGTCTAATTATTGAGCTTATAGTGACCCCTCAGGGGAGACAACTATGGGATCTATGGGAATTAGCGCTCCCAGGGAGAACATGTGAGGGCCTAAGCGGAGAGTTAGGTGGGCCTTCTTTTTTGTTGAAATAAAATGTTGTTTGTTATGTTAAGGGCCACTTTTTTTCGGTTCACTGCTGTCCTGTTTTTCAGCACCTACTCCTTTCTTCCTCAACTTCTATCTTGTTTCATGAACTTCTTTCTCAACTTTCTGTTTCTATGCCCTCTCTGCATAGATTCTGCTTTCCCTTTAACTCCATACTAAATGGTGCCTCCCTTCTTTCTCTCTTTGGATCGCATTTGTTGCGGATAGGGAGGCTTAAACTAACTAATAATCTACTAATCTAAAGTGTTTATAGTGATCTCTTAGTCATGAAAAGCGCACATTGCGACACTGCCTACAGGGGGCGGCTCGTGGTCATTGCTTTCAGTGGTTCAGCGCATTTATCGTTTGGCTCAAGGGATGAAATACATCAGTATTATACCAACTTGAAACTTGAGGATCATCTGAACTTAGTTCACACAGGCTGATTTTAGAGTTTTATTCCATACATAAAATGAAAAAAACGAAGTGACAAGCAAATTTACTAACAAATGTTCAGGAAATGTTTGGATTCCATCATCAGCACTTGATTTAGAAATACAAACTTACAAGATATGGAGTAAACTATTGGCTAATACCGAACATATATGTGGTTTTATACCCAAAAACGGACACAACATGAAACACGATATACGATTTAGACTTGAAAATCCCAACAATGAGGCAGTGTAAGATTTTAACTTAAATACTAACATATAATTAATAACACTGAAGGTTTCTGTTGTGTAGAAAGGTACTCAAAAATGCTGCTACAAGCTGGTGCACAACACACGCGAGAAGATAAATATTTCCACTGTCTCTGATCTCATGCATGGGTATATGGGCACAATACGAGTAAGACTGGGAGGAAAATAGATAGAAAATAGATAAAAAGGAGGAAAATAGATACTTAATTTTCTAACATAATATCGCTTCTTTTCGTTACATTTGATCCGATAAAGATTCATCCGAAGAATGTTTTCGTTAAACCGTATAACCATTCCCTTCTTGTACTTATTTATCAATAAGAAAATGAGAATCATTGATTATCCGAAGAGATGAAGGTTGGAAGGTGCATAATCGAGGCAGACAATATCGTGTTTCATTAACTCAAAAGCAGTAAGGTGATTCATCTGAATACAGCAGCCGGGTGGGAACGAAGGTGTCTTAACTTGAAAATACAACAACGTTGCCCGACAACAGGCTCCACATTTACTTCTAGACTTCAGTTGCTTGAAAACCACTTAGGAAATTTTGATCAAACTTTTTGCATTATTTACGCTGTGAAAATAGAAAATCAATGAGATCAAGCTTCATTTTCGATTACTATCCCACAATAATGCGATCTATAAACACTCTTGTAAAAACAGTTTTAATTGCATCAAACTCGCATGATATGAAACTTGTAAGATACGAAAAGCTGAATTATTTTTTATTTAACCTCGTAACTAGCTATGTAGTAAATTAAAATGATGCAGAAAAAGCATAAATTGGAAAATGTGATCATGACGACAAAGAAACGCCTTCAGATTCTCTCCAGGATAGCACTGCTGACCTGTCATACATATGTTTACAGGAGGCGACTCCAAAGAGCTTCGTACAGTAGCGCATAGTCACACTACAATGTTCGTGTATAACTGATCTTCAGCTTAGAACTTTACCGTTTAATGTCAAAATAGAGGGAAATGGCTTAGAATTACATAACAATACACAAACTACAATGGTGCTTTTGACATCACAACCTGAGTAACAACCAGCATTTATGACATTTTATTCTTTTAAGAATAATGAGTTGATTAAACTAACTTCCAAGTTACGTATTAAATGAGACAAAAACAGTTACGAAATTGTGATCACATAAAGTAAAACTACATATTGATCTGAGAATAACATAGTAAAATAGTTCTTAAAAAGCAGGCCATCGCTGGAACATTGACACATCTTATGAGAAGCTCTTCAGAATATTTAAAACAAATTTTAAGGATTCATTTACTCTAAGTGATACAGCAGTAAATTATTTCTTACGTCTAGTACAATGGACACGTTTGAGTATAGCAACTTATACATATGTCTAGTATCTCTAGCTACTTGTACATCTCTAGTAGATTGAGAATTTGTAATTAATACCTCCATTAATCATGAAATATCACTAGAAAAGCTCACGTATATTTTCAGCATAAGTAAAACTATTCTCTCGTCAAAAAAAAAATGACATCTTCACTGCAATAAGAATAAGAAAATGACTGCCCCGATTTTACTGAAAATTAGAAAGAGTTTCAGATCATAGGCCCACACATCTGTGTGCAACTGTCGTTCTCTTGTGTTTCGAACGAAAATATTGATGATTGTGTGCTGTTATTAATGATCGGATCACAAACTGTTTTCCTTAATTTTTGCTCTGGTGCCTGTGCGTGATTGGTGTCTGATGGCTTGGGAGTTGGGTAGCAACCCAGGTATGCGCAGTTCAGTTAGTTTTTGTCGTCATTTTTTCTATTCTTAGAACCCACGTACTTGTATGGGATCTCTCTTGTTTTACATCAATGTATACTGAGTACGCGTAAAAAATACCAGCATGTAAGACAGTTTTCCTGCAAAGAAATCAGCCTTGTTTGTAATTTACGAGTGAACAGCTTTATTTATGCCCTATAAGGAGATGCCCTAAGAGACCAAACTGACGGGTATGTGGCAGGGTGCCAAACTTTTGCCGTATGGGTTAGACCGTAAACGTAAACGAACAGTCCTTGAGTCAAAACGCCATGTGTCGTCGTTAAAAAAATCGTGTGTTTGCATACTACAAAAGAGGTGAGATGGCTGATATCAAGCACCTTGTTAGAGGCTTTCGATGGCTCTAGCTTCAAGACAAGGCCAATTTATTCCCGTGATGCATAGGAGATGAGTCGCCCAGTGAAAGTTTTTTCTCCCGGTCAAAAAACCTTCCACCGTGCAACGGCTTGCAGCAAAAATCGATTTTATTCGTGATTACAGGGCGACAGGTTGTTTCTATCACGACATCGTTGTGTAAGGAAACGACTTTGACCATCGATTCTTGACCAAAACGTGACCAAAACGCCATAACTCATTAGCCCTGTACTTGCCTGACCTTGTTTTTTGAGACTGTTAGAGGTACACCATGCCGGGTTCAATGGCAAATATTCCTTAACGTTGTGAGCTACGCGGATGCATGAAAAGTAAAAGCACGGGACACACACAGGGAGCGAGAGAACATAATATGGGAATCAATGGAACATGGGAACCGGGAACGTAGCCAACACGCAGAGATTTGTTAATAGTGCAAAAAACATTTGTACCTTTCCTCACAGAAATATCATTCAGGTTCAATGAAAAAACTCAGTTTTCGCTTTCTTCATCCATCGACACTCCCTATCCCAAATTCTTGAACAACCTTATTTACATCGCAACCACTATGCACATCGCAGACAGGGATCTTTCACCTTGACCATCGGCCTCCTGAGCGATGCTTACTCTACCGCTTCACGAAACTGAGTGCATGTAGGTTAGGCGAGCCTGATCTCAAGCAATCTTTTTAGGAACGTTGTGCGCAGAACATATTCAACAAGAGAAAAATTAATGTATCAAAATCATATAAGAGACCATTCATTTCCCGACGCTTATGGGAGAAGCATCCTTACATTTTTCACACTCAGTTCCATGGCAGTGATTCAAAGGATTGTCACTTGACGCATATTGCGTAGTACTTATTGTTAGACATTTTTTTTTTGCTGGGAGCAAAATCCTAATTAAATGATCTACAATCAGATGGACTAGAGTTACCTTTTTGTCTTTTCATGCAAAAAAGGGTTGATTCATAGAATGGATTTTTGCAATTTGAAATGTTTAAACAACGAGAGAACGTCAACCTAGAAGCCTATTCATATTTTCCACCGAATAGTGGACCTATACAAAATATTAATGATTACTGTTCTCAAGTTTTCAAGTACTCTCAAAATAGTACGTTTTATTTCCATTTTCTACGTAAATGATTGATGGCTCATGCGAAATTTCGATTGTTCGCCCCCCGTGGATTCAATCAGAGAACAGAAGCTAAACAGTCAATGTTGGCTCCTACGTATTTCAGCATGTGAAGGGTAGTTAGATTTAAGCTCTACCTGTTGCTGAAGTGGCTGTGTTGTCATTCAGATCAACACAAGCCCGGTAGAGTTTGTCATGAATTGTCTTTTTCTGTCCGGCAACACCGGAGTTTGCAGTGATATTGACTCTTTTTTATAAGTAAAAGTCCCGTACTGTGATTGAAAGCGTAAAATGGTAATGAAGAACAAAACACATCTAGCTCAAATAACATGTAGGGTAACTTAGTAATTTGAGGAGTATTTACATCAACCCATTTGAAATTCAAGTTCGCACATGAATTAATAAAAATATTATAAAGTGCATGCACTAAAGTTCGCCCGAGAGGTCTACAACACGGTTATAAATTGAAATTGTTCGTCACCATTCCTTACTTCGGTGTTCAGTCTGAGAGGTTGAAAGAACAATTGCTCTCACTAGTTGTGAAATACTTTCCCTGTGTTGACTTTCAAATTATTTTGGTTAATAATTTCAAAATAGGTTCATTTTTCATTTTAAAGATAGACTACCAATTTCAATGCTTTCCTCTGTTGTATACAAGTACTGTTGCCCACTGTGTGGGTCTGTGTGTGTCGGTTCGACATCTCGGTTGCTCTCTACGAGGGTATTTGAACATGGTGGTAGAAATTTTAGGACTGGTATTCCATTAAGTAGGCCTTCCCATTCAGCTATTAGAATCCATGCTGAAAAATGCAATACAACTATCTCACTCGAAAATTTGTCAATATTAGGTTCTGCAGGCTCGTGTTTTCATTTACGCATTCTTGAATCCCTCTTTGTTAGCAAATTGAAACCTAACCTTAATGACATGCAGTCATCCTATCCATTGAAAATAGGTATTACGTCATTTTTTTTTAAATCTGTGTACATATTATTATATCACTTACTGAATGGTTTTTATTGCTGGTCTTAATTTGTCAATTCTTATATTTCAGACTATAGCTGATGATGATCTAGATGATCGAAACGTTCTAATTTTTAATAGATATGTATTTTAAATCTATTGTCTTAGCTATAACCTCCATTTTACGGCTATAGATATTTGGCACTCACTTCAGAAACAACCAGAGAAGATTTGCTGTCGAAAGATGTTCTTCTACTCCAGCTATACAAACAAACAAACTCTACATTCTACATCAGAGACCCACAAAAACCCTATTCTCTGAAACCACAAAAAAAATTCAACGTGACTACAAAGAACAGATCCAGTTATAGAAGATAAAATAGAATAGAACGATTAGTCAAACCATAATAACCGATTAGTTAAGGAGAATGTACTACCACAACTCCCCCTGTAGTCCCACGTTGATCATGCGCTCTTGAACTAAGGAAAGACATCCTAAACTTTCGTAGAGACTTTCACCTGTACAATGTACGGGATGTGATCAGTCAGGCTGCTCAAAACAGTAGGGAACCACACGCTCTCGATGACCGGCAAGTCCGCATCTTCGACATCACAGTAGTGTTTCCCGTACAGTTTTTCAAACCCTGAAATTCTGGCATCAGGAATGTTTTCGCCAGGAAAATGTTCAGTTTGTTCCTCAGTTTCTGCATTCTTGCCTTGTTTCAAGTCCAATGATTTTGAGGACTCTAATTCAAGTTTCTGAGTATCTGATTTTTTACGCCTCCGCAAAGCACCTCCTTGGCGGTCATCTTCTGTTTCAGATGAAGAGCGACAGATGCTGTTAGTTGCGGACACGGACGAGTTGTCCAGTTCGCCCGAGAGTTCTGAATTTGTTTTGGACAAAGTTGAATTTACTGGAAAAGTTTTCGATGTGTGGAGAAGAAGTCGATCAATACGTCGAAGGCCTCCCCAAGACTTCGCTCGGACTTGCCCGTCCGAGTCGGGCGCGGGCTCGCAGCTCATCAGGTCGTATGTGTGGGCCTGGGGAACGGGCAACAGTATACCTGAGTCCAACGAGAGCAATTTGCTACTTTTAAAGGTCACTGTAACTGCAAAAATTCTGATGAAATTCAGATAAGAACTTACATAAACTCAATCATTAGTAACATAGAAAATGAATGTAAGTGTATACCCTTTCATTTTTCCTCGTGTCTCATGAAACTAGAGTACGAGAGTTAACGCACGAGAGTTAACTGCTCATTTAGAAGATGTTATTACCTCGTTTACTTACTCCAAAGTTAAGATAATAATTAAGTGCCAGACAACGTCAGATGTTCTTCATTGTTCACTAGCTTGCTCTGTTCGAAGTTCAAATACAAAAGGAATATTTCTAAACTAGAATTATGTTCTACGCCAATACTATTCGCTTCGGTTCATCAATATTTCATTATTCATACATGTAAACATTTTCTCTACATGATCATTGAAGGATTGGAAAAATGATAAAAATCAAAATTGTTAAACTCACAATTGGCTGACGATAACGATTTCATAGCATCATAGAATAATTTTTGGCAAAAGATGAGCATGTTAAAAACATAACCTTTAGCAGAATTCAGTGACAACCGAAAAATTAGTTATCTCACAACAGTCTAGTAGAGGCAATAAGTCACCATTCGAGAAGAGCGCACCCACCTTCACGTCTGCATCAATGACGAAGTACCGCCTCCGAACGTCATCTCGGAGGACCTCAGCGAAAGCTTCAGGCCCTTTGACGGACGGGAAGTACATTTTCTTCTGGCGCATCTCGGTGCCGACCGCCCACGGCTGGTCCGCGCCGGCAGCCACTCTGCACGCGTCCACGTACTCCCTCCACACGGGGTGCTGCTGCAGGGGGCCGTCCGCTGCCGGGCGGTGGGAGGAAATGGAATGAAGCGATGGTAGGTAATTGCATGGAGCGATGGATGGCAATTGATTCCACTGCACAGTCATACAATAGCTGTGCATTGGCATGGCGAGACTGAAGAAAGCAGGTCTTACACAAACAACAGCTGTATATCGCCACGGTGGGACTGCATAAGCAGGTCACGTGAAAACTCCAGCTGGACATCCGTGTGGTGGGAGTAAAAAAAATTCATTCTAACGAAAATTCTTGGAGAATCGCATCGTAGTGGAAAGCTGTTCTAAGTTGCGGTCAGAACAGGAGGCACGCTCTCAGTTTTGCCACACAAAAAGATGGGCTGGAGACTTGTTTACCTGGGGAGATGTTGTCACCGTTGAAGTCACCACCATAGACGGTGCACAGGATCTTCTCTCCCGGCTTCTTGGTGGCCTGGATAAACTCGGAGGTCCAACACTGCGCCTCTGACGCTGCGTGGTACAGCAGCGTCTCGTCATAAGCCTGATTCACATCCAACAGGATTTTTCCAATTATTTTTCAGTGGTGATGACGTCACAATGTTTCAGAGAATTAATGTAATGAATGGAGGGTCAAATTTTCATTAATTTACGACGTCGTTAATGTACAGTTGGCCACATATATTCTTTTATCATATGTGAACTTGGCGTTGTACATCAAGGCACCGAAACGGAAAACGTTGCAGTTCACAAGCCCCACAACAGCGACGATCTCATCTCTCGAGTACACTACTGAGTGCTGAAGTACACTACTGAATGCTCGAATATACTACTGAGTACTCGACTTTTCTGTATTCCATTAGACTTTGCAAGAAACAGGGGTCGGCGAAAAACTGTGACATGATGAGAGCAATTTAGGACTCACTAACTGAAGTTCGTTACAAAGACCAACAGGAGTGATGAAATAAGCATTCACTCTTGAAATTTGAACTACCTCGGTATGTTCCATTAACGTCACGCAGGCAAATCGGGACTTCAGCCCCGGCAAGTTGAACATATTAACACTTTTTAAAATCCGGGACTGCAATATTTATTGTCATTTCATCCATTCTACGTATAAAGGTTTTGACACTTTCGTGTATCTGCAGAGCTTCAGAAACATTGGACGACTTTAAGAAACAAACAAATGCATCAAAAAATTTAACGGAGATAATTTTAATGAATCGTAATGGGTTCGATAGGCTATGCAGAAAAATACAGCTCAAGATGTTCTTGAAAATGTGCAAGAATGAAGCATTCAACCTAGTTGGATTTGACTAGAAATGTTTTGATGTCTGTGTAGACTTTTCGAACTGAATTTTACACCAGTAAGTAATACAAGCGATAGAATACATACAAACTAATAAATAAACCCATTTTAAAAATAACGTTGTACGTAGGTACGTACATTTAGAAAATATATTTCAAAAAATATATTTGCCTCCCATTCAATAGGATTTAGCAGATTTTATTTAATTTTAAATTTGCTAAGGACAATGAATTCCCTTTAACTCCCACATGGTAATGGCAAGTCTTAACACAAGCTACGATCACTAGGATTACACAATTCTAGCATCACAATAAGCAGCAGCCTGGAGTATTCATTGACAAGTAGCAAAGTTACAGTACCTGGTTGTGGACGTTCGTGACATACACCACTCCGTTATGTACCTGAAACAAAAAAAAAGTGTTTTACCATGGATATGGAATAAAAACTATTGGTAGAACAAAAAAATACCACGGGTAATGAGTATGGAACAAAAACTATTACCCTTTATATAGATCAAAAACTTCTAACATGGATTTAGAACAAAACATTTTTACACGGATATGGAATAAAAACTTGTCATGGATCTAGAACAAAAAACTGTCACTATGGAAACACAGCAAAAAAACTTTTACCATAAGAATAGAGCAAAAAACATTTATCATGAATAAAGAACAGGAAATGGAAACTAAGAAGCACACGCACGGGGGCTGATTCTTGGGATGTCACCCGCTTCATAGACCATGACTCTAATCCCGCACAGGCACCACAGGAATAGCATGAAAAGAAGGGAACACACATCACTCTCATAAATCCCATGCGCAAGCATGCATACATTAGTTTTAGCATCCGAAAGGGACTTTCCACACTAGTGCGCTCCTATGAATTGACCATTTTCAGTATTATTTCTACTTTACAAAGATCATTATGGTAAATTAGCTCAAAATTCTTGCACTTGACCCAGATGCGTTCTTCCTTTCACAGTGCCTTCCAAAGTGTTGAAATTCTCGCTAGACACAAGGACCAAAAATTGAGTTGGATAATTTATGAAAATCCCATCTCGGCTAGAATAGTTAAAAAAATTCATCTACAATTATTTGGCGTAAAGTCATCACTATCATGAGGAGGGCGGAAAAACACAAAATTGAATGGGTGAAGTTGACATAAGAAATTAATGATGGTAAATTTTGTTTTAAACATGAGTTCATGCCGATGTTTCAGTAATAATTAGAATAACACTCTCCAGTGCCAAATGTAATATTAATGAATCTAAAATTAAATCCGCATTGATGCGTCTGATTTTTAAAATGAAAAGTAAGGCGAAAATCGCTGTACGAATAGTCATTTTATTAATACAAATAGAATAGTCTAAATGAATAAAATTGAACGTTTCGAACTGAACAGTTCATCCTCAGCAAAAGAAAAAGAATT
>JACJUY010001370.1:6562-25591 GCA_014220935.1 Platorchestia sp. MABIK | reverse complement strand
CTTTTTCTTTTGCTGAGGATGAACTGTTCAGTTCGAAACGTTCAATTTTATTCATTTAGACTATTCTATTTGTATTAATAAAATGACTATTCGTACAGCGATTTTCGCCTTACTTTTCATTTTAATATTAATGATACTCAGACACATTCAAAACATTTGGCCTTTCAACCTTGCGATTCAGCGATCAATTTTCCGCTATAAAACGGAAAATTCAATTTAGATATCATCAACACACAAGCTGATCACCCACGCTCAGCTAAGACAGCACCGCATTTTGATCTAAAAAGTACAGTACAACCACCAGCCAACGAACAAACAAACAGACAAACAGTTCATAAAATGCTCATTTCGATGAACTTGCGGAACAAACAGAACTGCAAAACATGTTTTTTCAAGCAAGCACACCCACCACCATTCCCAACGAAAGAAGCATCCGCAAGTTCTGTAGGCCGATAACCACTCGGCGCTTTGCAAGACAAAGTGAGGATCCATTCAAACTTCACGGAATGATGAGAACGAGTAGTGAAAATTTTAATTAGAGATTGCATTTTAGCCCCCACTGAGTAGACCGGCCACCACTCACCATCGGAGAGGCGTCCAGCTTAGCGAGCAGCGCGCCGTAGCCCGCAATGCGGCCCACGCCTGTCGTGTGTGTGAAGGGTCGGAAGTGCGCGCACTCGATCCGCAGCTTCGATGCCAGGAAGAGACCGCTGCCTGTGAGCACCAGGACGTCCTTCACGTTATCAGGATTTAAGCACTTGTGCGAAAAAAAGGCACTAGTAGGATAACTGAAACGTAAATTCGTAATCAAACGTCTCTTGTGTTGTTTTAACAAAAAGAAATTGAACCTTATTAATAATTTACTGATAAATTATTCCGTACTGATAAATAACTCTGTTAACATCATCGCAAACGCAGTAACTCGCTCGAGAATCCAGCTCAGTAATATCACAAAAAAAATTAAAATTACGACGCATGTCGGTTCAGCCTCGATGACTTTCCTGAAAAACTTTTGTGAGAGTAAAGCAACGTTTCAGTTTAGTGGCCAAATTTTCAAGGAATATACGTCACCGTAGGAGTACAGCGGATGGCATCATTAAGAAGACAAGAAAGCGCTACGTGCTATAACACGTAAAGTCGACCTAAAAGAACTTATGGTACCAGCTGGCTCTCAACGGTGACTTGTCTTATGCGGTGACTTGAATTAAATGAATAATTATTTTTTCTTCAAATTATGAGTAAATCCGGACTGGGCCTGTGTATACGCACCCGCCAGCCACAGATTGCTAGCGTAGCTGTTCTCAGCGACGTCGTAGAGGAAGTGGGCGTAGCTGCTGGAGAGCTGCTGCGCGAGCTGCCGGCCCACCTCCTCGCCCATGACCTCCTGCAGCAGCAGCACGTCCACCACCGGCAACTGCCCTCACGTGCGTCGGTGAAAAGTCAGTGTTTCACTTTAAAAAATATATTCAGGGAATTTCACATTTTTTGTGTTGTTAAATAGAGGTTTGGTGACACTAACATCACAACAGAAAGTAGGTCTAACAGCGTTTGCATTCCTCTTACATAGATACAAGCCAGTAACCAAAGAAAAAATTCTTTGAGCATGGGTGATAGTCCTAGCCCCACTCTCTAGGCTGAAATGGTCTCTCTAGGCTGAAATGAAATTTAGAATCTGTGACGTATTTCAAGACTTGGTACTTCTCCCAAACGGCATAAGAGACCATTCCTCGAGATTTTGGGTTTTTATTTTATTGGATGGAAATATCTTCATGTTCACAGTGTTTCATTAAGTCTCGTGGCTGTTAATAACTTGCGAATAATTAATCGTGAGGTCGGCTGCATGGCCCGGCCTCGTAAGCGGCTTTATATGCACGACTTTGTAGTTCAAAATCTTGAAAATAAAAAAATTAAATTTTTTACCAAAAAATGTTGTAACACTGTACCGTAAGTGTGGCACTGCTTTCAGTACAATAAGCGTAAGAATCCACAACAAAACGGATGACGGCGATGACTTGAGAAGTGAACAAATAAGAACCTGAGAAATGACGACGGGTTCCTTGGTAGCGAGACGGGTGACGCTGTCGCACAAGTTCGGCTTCAGGTTCAGTTGCGCGTTCTGAGCCGTGAGACGACTGGCCACGACAGATAGGCGTTCCCGGATTGGGCTGGTGAAGATGCAAGATCAAATTCATTAGACAAACGAATCAAAATGTTTCCTCTGATTTTCTTCATGTACCGCCGTCGTGCACGACTTTACTCCTATTGGATGTTCAAATATTCTCAAAATAATGATGTCATTGTATTATGTAGTGTAATATGTGTTCTGTAATATATGTTGTGATGCAACACCTTCACATTCAGAAGCTTCCCAGTAATATTAATGGATGTAAGGTCGTGGACAGTTATTACATTCCAAAATCAATAATTTTTATGGTTTGTACAGGTTTCTGAAAACTTGAACGGTTGAAAATATCAAAGGGTTGTTTAAACTTTCTTTGCAATTCACATTTAATTTTATCAGAGGTCAAATGGGAGGAATATGGAAGGAAAAGAAAAAAGGAAGCCATAGAAGAAGTTATTGACACTAACACAAACGCTACCTAGGGTTATTTGTTGAATGTTCGTACAGTTTTCGACAAACGGCAAACATTTTAACCTACTAAATCGAAGTTATTGAAGACTGTAGACCACTAAATTGTTAACGGTATTGAGCGCAACTTAGCTAAAAAAACGTGGATGTCCAAGATCATAAACAAACATCGGCATCTACGGATGCATTATTTCCAATTGAAGCATGATACATATCACCTTTTACATTGGTTTTTCAAATGCCTTATAACTAACACCAGGACGCCATGACGCTTTCCCCCGGTCAAAGACCGGAACCCATTTCAGACACCTGGGTAGAGTCTGGTATTGTGCTTACAATTTTTTCTCCTATACCCAACAGAGAAAATCGCCACCAGCGCCGTGACTCGAACCTGCGTTTCCCGCACGGAGTCAGGTCCGATAAACACACGGCTATGACGAGCACGCTAAGGCTTCAACCACCACATCGCTAAGCAGTGCTCAAATTCCTAATAAGTTTAACTAAACCAAAGGACCGGTGAGATCCGGCACAAAAAGTGCTTCGCTGTCCGCGCTTTAACAAGAGCTGTCATGTAGCGTTGTTCCTACACTCACAAATAACACAATACTCGCTGATTAGCAGAATTTGTGCGCATACTTTTTCCTATTCGTCTACCTCCTGACTTTCTTTCCTTATGCTCAATCAAATAGTTTTGCATTTGCAGTGTAAGTTACAGTTTATTCGAAGTGACTGGATGGTGGCCACATAAGTTGTGAGCAGCTATGTGGATGTTGGAATGCATTTTCCATCGCCTCTCGATATCCGCAAAAGATGGTACCAAGAAAAAAATTACTAATAACCGGAGTGTAAACACCGAAGTGAACTATGTTTTTAGTATCTGATTGCTGACATTTTTCAAGAGACTCAAGCATCCATCAATAAATTAAAAAGAAGAAATTCTTGAACAGTCTTTAAGCTTCAAATTTTTTGATGCTGAGGAAATTCTAAATGTTCAGAAACCAACGGATAATATTTACAGAAATTGTTCACACAATTTATACATATGTATATTTTTAAAGAACCAGTAACAGTTCGCATCCGTGCATGAAGGTGAACGTGTCCCAGAGACTCATGAAAGGTTTCCGAGACTGGTCGTCAGCCAGAACACAACTCACATGCCGTTGTTGAACCTGACAATCAGGTCGTAGCTCATGAGAACGTTGGCCGTCATGAAGACAAGGTGATTCTTTGGCCTTGGAATACTTGAAGAGCGGTCATCCACCTCGCTAGCGAAGGCTTTTTCGGCCCCCCGATCGTCATTCTCATCCCCTGCGAACATGAGTAAATGAAACCTCCACTACACTTGATTGGTTTTGATATCACTCGTATAAATAATCTTTTATCTAAAATGTTTATGAGTAAATTGCCAAATGAATTATCTGAAATCCTGTCAATATATAATGGTACTTATATACTTCTATACTTCTAATTAACAAAGTCGAAAAGGCAAATAGAAAAATTTTTACTCATGCGTCCATAAGAAATTGATGAATAAAATTGCAATTTACAATTAGTGTTGTCAAAAAAGGCTGAAGAAACTCTGCAGGGGTAGTTCCACAAAACTTGGGATTATTAATAAACTTTAGTACCTCTAGAACTACTCAATGGAGGCAAATAGACGTGCTCATATTAGAAAATGATAAATGTGCATAAAATTGCGGTGCCGATGTAATAAAATAATTAATTTGAGTAAAATTTACCTTCAGAACGTGCCCAGGTAGCACATGTAGGTGCCGATGTAAGAAAATAATGGAAATGAATAAGCTTCACCAGTACGTGATGATGGTAGCACATGTAGGTGCCGATGTGATAAAATAATGCATATGAGTAACATTACTATCAGTACGCGAAGGTAGCATTTGGAGGTGCTGATGTAATAAAATAACGAATTTGAATAAAATTTACCCTGGGGATGCGGCGCAGGCGGCACATGGAGGTAGCGATAGGGGAGCCGGTCGGTGTGCCACGCACAGACACACACACGCAGCAGGTACCCCAGCAGCGCCAGCGGCAGGCACACCAACGACAGCGCGAGCAAGGGAAGCCCCAACAGCATGTCCCTGACGAAATATTTTTTTTTTATTCCAATCAAGCCTGATGCATTTCATCTAGTACATAGCTATTTCAAGTGCCTTATAACTAACACCAGGACGCAATGACGGTTACCCTCGATCAAGCCGGTACCCATTCCCGACACCTGGGTTGAGTGGGGAATTGTACCCGAGTTATCCCTTTACCAAACAGGGAGAATCACTGGGCGGCACCGCCGGGACGAGTGGTCCGATTTTCAAAACATTTTACGTTGTTGTTACCAGCCAAATTTTTTTTCATATTACTTGGCTCCGTTAAGTGTTGTAGCTCATAGCATAGCCAATTAAGAGGGTTAGAACGTACCCAGCCAGCTATATGCTAGAACGACGTGAAATCATTGGGTGAAAAAAAGCCACCAAATGCAAAGACATAGGAATTTTTGTTGCAGGGAATCAACGCAGCTTCTGAACGGCTCAAACTCAGAAATTGAATCTTGATCTGTAAATTCTTTCTCAGCTAGGAAATTTTATTTTACAGCAGTTAACGTAGAAACTGGCTCTCAGATTTGATCACTGTATTTAAGAGGGAACACAAAATGTTTTTCAGATCTTCACGAACGTATAACTGGTAATAAGTGCGAATAGCTTGTTCATGTATCAGCTTAAAATTCATGATTGAACAGCACTAGTTTATTTAAAACCAGAGAATTACTGCGTTTGTTTATGGCAACACTGGTTTTCGTTTCACATCTACGTATACGCACAGAACAGAATAAAAAATATTAATGCATTTAAAAAAATATGCAATAAATTCCATTCCATTGCGGTGTGCTGTAGGAGTTCCAAGAAAACTTATTGCTGTAAGGACAACAAACTTGTTAAGATCGCAGCTGCACAGCCATTACTTATCAATAATATATAATGAACTAATAGTTAATGATTATCGCCTTAGGCGTACTTCTCAAAGACACCCGTGTATTTTGCGATTGTATAAAAAGCATCGATATAATTAAGAGTTTTGAAATTTCATAACATTTTGGAAAAATTGAATTTGAATATAAAAAAAACACCTCAAAACTAACATTAGGCCTATTTTTTACTGGGATGGTGTCAGCATGCAAAAAATCAATACGTGTAATTATCAATTTCTCATAGAACGCGACATAAATTTCTGATCTGGATCGAGTCTTGTTCCAGCAAAGCGCGAACCACCAAAAAATGACATGATGTCTCCGTGTCCAAGAAGTTAAGAGCACTCGCCTTGCATAGGAAATTGTCAAATTTCTAAGCTTTGCAGCACTTGTACCCTGTTTCTTTCCATTGGGGTAAGGAAAAAGTAAATCGGAATTCTCCACTGCAAATCGATGTGAAATGAGCATGTGTTCAACAGGGTTAACCGTCATTGGTTCCTGATATGAATAAAGTCCTGGCGCATTAAATATTTACACGGCCTGTGACAAAATCAATCTATTTTATGATAGGCATCGACTTGAGTGAAAAAATATCATGCGCACGCTCACCATGTCACGGGTCCCCGAGGTGCCTCATGCGTAGGATGGACGAACAGCGACAAAGCAGAATCAGTGACTTTTATCCAAGGTTCGATGAGCACATTACTGATTCGTTCCAGGGTTGACCTGGGTTGGTCTCGGCAGTGATACCGACCCTCGGACATATCTGGTTTTACCTCTGATGTTTGGTTCGGAGCAGTTGAATTGTAAAAACATAAAATGTGAAATAAGCAGACGATGAATATCTCATGAAACTCTTCAGGGCTAGATATTTATGCAAATGTACTCTACATTCATGCATGAAAGAAAAATGGGTAATTTCAAATTTGGTCAATCACACTTTAAACTCAGAGAAGAATAGTTCTTCCCTTTCAAAACAGGAGCACATCACTTCAGAATGATTTAACATTGGCACTTCAAACGTCTCAAATGCATTGGCTGCTGATCATTTTATTTCCCATTTCAGTGTAAATTTTTTTTACGTCTACGAGCAAGTGATCAACCTCATATATATCCTGGAGATGATAGTTATCTTCTTCGGAATGCTAATACACAAGGGATAAATTGTGTATTAGCATTCCGAAGAAGATAACCATTCTTTTGATTTTGAAAATGTATCTATCTTATAAAATGTTAAAAATTATTACGCCCGAAAAATTGTCGAAGCAATGTACAGTGTTTAGGAACCAAACAAAATTAATCGTCACCTTGATGTCCCCCCGCAGTTTATTCCTCTGCTCATTAGTCGCCCTTGATCAATAATTTTCAGCTTGCATCTAAAAAAATTTAAAAAAATGTTTTGTATACTAGATACGCGCGGATACCATGAGAGGTTTTGTTTAAAAATACATCGTTCCCCTGATGACGGCTAGAGCTAATCTAGCCGAAAGCTTGGGCCAAAAAATTGAATTTGTCTTTGCTGATCTCAAAAATTTTGAAAAATCGAAATATGTAGGTATATATTATACCCACGTCAATGATCGAAGAAAAGTTTTAGGAAAGATACGCTTTTGTTGGTGCCCATATACAACGATATATGAGGCTAGGCTTTCACGAAATCAGGGCATAATTTTTAAATTTAAAGTTAACTCGGTATTTGCAAATAATTACGCATCTAAGACTAAAAGGTGGACGTGGTAGAAATTCGAAACGATCTTATCGTGCTTACGTATCAACTAATTTTCTTACCAGGAATTAATTATATTTCTTAGAAGAAACAATCAATAAAAAATTTTTTTTTGGATATTCAAGACCGGTGAACCGAAAGCTGATGAATGTTAGAAAGCGCTAGGTGGGCAAGCTATCTGGAAGCTATAATGGCCCCCGTGACCTCCTCTCCTGACTGCGCTTCTGAGTGGTGACTACCAGGAGAATACAGCCCACGAATACTAAACAAACAAAAACAACCAAAAATCGGCATCTAAGGATGCTTTATTTCCAATTCAAGCCTGATACATATCACCTTGTACATTCATTTTTCAAATGCCTGATAACTAACACCAGGACGCCATGACGCTTTATCCCGGTCAATACCGGTACCCATTTCAGACACCTGGGTAGAGTGGGGTTTTGTGATTTGAATATTTCCCCTATACCCAACGGAGAAAATCGCCACCCAGAGCCGGGATTCGAACCCTCGATGTCTTTATGGAAGGGCCGGTCCTCAAGCCACACGGATATGACGAGCACTAAAGTTTGCACACAGGAACCATTCACTCCATTGAAAGTCAAATAAACTGAAGAACAGACATTACTTCTGGCATGCTATAACAAAACTAATGATGGGTTTTCCCACGTTTCTCGTATGCACATATATCTGTGTGCACTGGACAAGCAACTAGCATAACTATAAATACCACCCTCCTTACTCGTAACTTGTAACACTACCCTAACTCGTAATTTTCACTATGTTACTTTAAAACAGTCGCAAAAAATTAAATTTGTTATGTGATCACCCAAATACATATGTTCGAATAAGATGCTTTTCAACTAATGCCTGTTGTGTTAACATTTTCTAATAATAAAAACAAAACTTGTAATTTTTAAAATTTTCATGCTTGTATCCTGGTATCTGTGTATATATGTATGCGTACATTTGTATATGTTTGTACATTCATGCATTTACCCACAACAATTCTTGCAAAATCTCTTATCGATCGACTTGCGTTTGTCTTGTAAACTTAATTGGTGCTTGGGTTATAGCGTGCTCATTTAAGCAATCAGCTAAGTGTAATTTTTCATGGGTGTTTTCTTTTTTAAATTTTTTTTGTCCATGCTCGCTCGAAATAATATTTTTAAATTTCTGTCACAACAAGCAACTATAATATTATTCCTTGATTTCATGAAATCCAAAGCTGATGTGTGAGTGCAAACTGTCACAAGTGCTTTCATCCAACAAAGTTCTTTTCCTTATTGCTTCCATGAATTAACCAAGACTATTCAATTTCAATTAAGCAGCTGTAGGATACATTTCTATGCTTTTTCTCTCCGTTTCTACATGCATTAAACCGGACCGTCGTAGCACCTATTTATGTTTCTCAATTAAAGACATTTGCATCATGTTTCGAAAAAAACGCCACTTTTTCTAATTTGGGAGCTTTATAGAACGCTGTGTTCTTCTATTATTCACGTCCTAAAATATTTCTGTTAGTATTGTGTGAAACAAATCATTATACGCTCCTGAGAATGTTATGACAATCTTGTCTTGGTGGTCACTTTTACGTACCACTCCAATTTTGTTGTACTCTTCTTGGTAGCCGTTGTAGAATAATAATTTTTATGTTTCTGACTCATGTAGACTGTTTTGAGGCAATATTATTTGCATGGAAACGTCATAATTTCGTTGCGTGATAAAAAAACCTTTTCTCTGAGTCCCTTGATTGAAATACTAGTTTATACATAGGAATAAAAATGTACAGTAGTTCTGAAAGTCAACCTCGCTGCCTTAGATGCAGGATTATTTTGATCCACCCGTTTTACCTTAAAAAAAATAACTTATACCGCAAGTCACTGGGTTCGTATTTCACTGCAAGTGTGCACCAAAAAGAGTATTCTCAACTATACACTGTGACGAGAATCGTGATTTCTTTTATTTTTGTAGTTACACATATCATCAAATTAAGATTAAGCAACAATAAGGGATATTTTGCCCTTAATCATTTTTTTCGACTAGTGACATGGGTATTACAGTACTCATGTGTGTGTATCATATAAGTGTATTTTTCTTACTCTAAGAAATTTTAAAAAACCAATAATGTTTTGTACCATCTCTGTTGGAAATAAACTTTTTTGTAAGTTAAGGTCTTTGAATGCGATCTTCGTTTTTATTTCAATATAAGTGAGCACAAACTTATGCATTTTTCAACTAAGCGCTGCGAGGATTGTGTTGTCTTATTTATTTATATTCAAATGCACTGTCGAAATCAGATTACGCAACGAATGGAACTCATTTTTTATGTGTTTTTCTGTCAATCATTTTGTGTTCCAACATTTTACACGGGTATAACGATACCAACGTGTTTTATCAGTTTAGGATGTCAATGTTAAAGTATTTTAAAAATCAACGTATCAAAATTTCATGTGTGTACTTTATTGGAAATAAAATGTTTTTCTTTTCTTTTTTCTCATGCGCAAAAAAAGTCACCTAAGCTCGAACAAGCTCGGCACTGAACTTCAAGGAAGCTGGCGCTGGGTTGCAAAAAATCATAGAATTTTTCGATTAAATTTACCCCACTCGTCATTTATAGGGTGTTCAAGAAACGAACACCATCATATACCATTGTCATATTAGTACAGCTTAAAGTCACAATTGGTGTAGGAGATGTTATATTTTAGTTAGATAGTTGCAGTTATGATGCGTAAAATTCAAGAATTTCAAATGTATTGAACGAAAAAAGAGTTAAGGAATTATAATAATCAAAAATAATATGTTTTACATCTCTCACGAAAAAAAAAGACTTATTACAAATAGTGAGCTTCTGCTAGATGTGATGACACACATCACTGCTCACAAAGGCTTGAGTAATGAATTTTTGAACGTGGCCACATTAGAACCATGAATAAACACTCAAATTTACATGTTAAGCATAATTGAATATCACACAGAGTGTTCATAAGCAGAAAATTTTTAGTGGTCAAAGTGAAGTAAACATTAATGCTAATTTTCATCTACGTATTGCAATAGCAGTAAAAGCAACGAATAATTATTCTGAACGGAAAAATTCAAAAACAGAACGATTATATGCCAAATCCTCAGTTATAATTATTATTCATTTGCTAAGGCAACAACCGTAAGCAACTAAACTAAAGACAGACAGGTTACACATCATTCAATAAAAAACCCGAACACTTTATTAATTTTTGAAAATTTGTTTGATGATCAAAAAAATTTCTTTAAGCTGTCAATATTTTATAAAATCATGACAAATTGAGATATTTCGCACATCACTTTTAACATTTTCTTCCACAGGGAGCACAATTTGACAAGTTTATACAGAAAATTACCGCTATCAGGTCATTTAAACACGATGTCAACACAACTTCGGGAACTTTTGGCCGCACGATAAAGAAAAAAAACAAAGAGCCCAGCAACTCAATAGAGCAATTTTTCAGATTTAAATCATTTCTCTGGTTTGACAAATAAATTTTTAAGTATTAGCACATGATTTTTCGCCCGAAAATCATTAACAGCTACGTGTAGGCGCTAGTGGACCAATTAAGTATACACAACTTACATCAATCAAAGTTAAAAAATTGAAATGGTTAAATCAATTAACGTCTTGAACCAATTTCAAGGTTTTTTGTACCATTCACCCTACGAGCATTAGGGTATAAGTTATATACTAGCAACGTAAAACGCACAATTTCTTTACCCTAAATAACTCGGCCATTAAGGACTATTTCATTTTGATTAAAGTTCAAACTCTGCAATAACGTGTTTCAATTAATTTATGGGTGGCAATCAAAACTGCATAATTATGGAGTATTTTAGGATTATAATTATTCACAATATTGCAATAATTGTGTCCTTGATGTCTTGAATAGCTTCAAAATAATACCCACAATTTCGTGTACGAGCAGCCATGTTGATCATCATCTCATACGGCAATCTTTCAAATATTCACTGTCCTAGGATGCGCTAAAACGATCATATCACATAATAATCAGTGTTTTCGGAAATTTACCATTATTGCATGTACTGATGTGATTGCAATGAAAGTAATTGCATCTGTATAATAAATTCGGTGGTACAATGTTGCCAGAACTGTACTTTAATGTCTACAATCGCACTGCCATGGTTGAACTGTGAGGCCTGGAATATGGTGGAGCGCCTGTGGGTCTGAATAGACATGTTTTATTTCATAAGGTCTAAAGTTTTTCATTGCGTTTATTGATGTTATTCATTATTTTTAATCACATTCCTTGTTTTTCTTGTAAATTGTTTATCAGAGTTTAGATTAGATTGTTTTTTTTTAGGGGATCTTGTATTTTGTTGCCTCAACGATTTGGTATGCTGAATTTATTAGCTGATCTTGTTTAACTTGTGTAAAGCTATTAATTAATAATTGATGAGCTACTAGTTGATAGAATATAATAGTTTTTCTATAGTTTTGACCTCAGGGTTCTTTTATATGTATTGAAATTGTGTTGATGGCAAGTGATCATATTTAAAAAATGAGCATAACCATATGGGTCATTGCAATGTGTCCTGCTAATGTAAGGATGCCACTGCCTGATCCATAGCTTATTTGTGGAATGTTATGAGAGTAAATATTAATAGTTATCATGATGTTGCTAATGTATAAAGCCATTTACTCCATAGGTAATCTGTGAAGTTATTCCAATTGAGTTGAAATGAAACATTTCAGAGTATCAAAATAGTTTAAAAAATTTATGAAACAATCTTAAGAATATCATTTTGACATATGTTTTGAAATGAAATTCAATGAGTTACATTTGGTAGCATCATTGAAAGGTTTTTATTAGTCATTGTCAATGAATGATATTTTGTTAGTAATTTTCTGTTATAAGTAGATCAGGTTGTTCTACACCCTAGTTATTAATTGTTGAATTGATTGATAACCACATAATTTTTTAATAAAGGGGAAAATAATTGTGTATCATGAGAAACATGTTTTAAAATACTTGCAGCAGAAATAAAAAATGATGTTTTTTATTCAGGGAAAAATTTGAAGGTGAACATTTTTACTCTACAGTATGTGGAATCAATATGTCATGTTATCCCAAAAAGAGAGCTAATTTTTTCTACTTTTTAGTGGATATAGTCTTAAAATATTGTCAGCTAAATTATGAATGAGAAAGTCAATTTGCTCTACTTGATTGTCTAGAGCAGAATGCTAAATTTTACTCATTGAAATTACTGCATTCTTTGTTAATCGTAACATGATTTTTGAAAATCACATTTTTAAAGAAACAACATAAAAAATAACAAAGCTTAATAAACCTATAATAGGTTTATCTATATCATTATGTCAACAAGTTTTGATTATTTTAATTGCCTTGTGTTAAAATTTTCTTAAGTGATTGAGAGAGTAATTTGATAAGAGCCGGGTTGCTGATAACATGTGTTATTTGTTGATTTCTTGTACATGCTGTTGTGTGTTCTTGGTCATCAACAGCTATTAATGTTTCTCAACTACAAATGTAAACCTTGGTGAAAGACAGACAAATAATTTTTTTACCATTTCAGATGACAAATAGGAAAGCATACTATAATAAATTAGAAGCAATTTTGAAAATTTTAGTTTCATGTGTAGATTAGGCCGATTAAGAAGTTATTTGGTAATTTTAGTTATTGTCAGTTAAACGTAAACGCAACATTTGACTTGAATTTACTAAAGGAAAAAATATATGCAATTTATGTTTTCATTAATGTTTAGAAGGTTTTTACAACTGCTTCAGTTATTTTGACTGGTATTAAAACCTTTCTTTGTCTCTTCTATTTGGTGAAGCAGTGATTCTTAAACTTGTTGCACTTGGTTTTACTAACCTTAAGATGCTAAATGCATGCTATTCTCTACTTTCAACATTGATTAATTTATTCTCAGCGGAAGAGGAACAATACCATACATTTGGGTAAAAAACTAAACTAAAAGTAACTCAGACACTGTCATTTATGAAACCATTAAATGAAGAATAACCAAAAACTCATGACACAACAGTACCTTTGTCCTAAACTCTTGTTAGAACTCCATGACAAACGAGGGTAGAAGGCACACTAAAAGCATCATGGGGATGATGGAGGTGCAGCTTCCCCTTAGAAACTACAAGGCCAGCAGAGATATTGGGAGATAGCCTATGGGGAAGCAACTCTGTTGTGCCAATTTCAAAACAAAATACGGGATGCTACACATGTATTTACGTTTTGGGGGATTTGGGCGGCTTCAATACCAAGCGTGCATTATTTGAATTTTTGAGAGTTGGCATTTTGTGCCTTAAATTTTCCATCTATCATGTTCAGAGATGAAAATTTTACGTATAAGCATTTTGTACCTCAAATTATTCGTTAGTTGGGTCTTTTTTTAAGTGCGGCGTGACTGTAATTCATTCTGCTGTTTGAAATATTGTACACTTGACCTTATTTGCTTGTCATGATTATAATCTCTTGAATGTTAGACATATTTTTCTTAAAGGTTTGAAATTCTTTTTGACTAAATTTTGACTATGTAGTTCCAAAAATTGATATCTAAATGCTCACAAAATATATCACTTAAATTTTCTTTCTTATGTTTGCTATTTTGTGTTTCATTCAATTGTATTTTTTTTTTCAGAAGACTAAGTTCTAGAGTTACTCATTTTGTGGTGTGCTCTAGGATGTCTGAGAAACAGGAAGAAAGCACTTCCATTCCCTCATTAGTCAAAGTTTCTGCTTCCAGTATTGCCTCTGATTTAATCTCTACTGAGAGTATTTTGGCTAATCAAACGGCAGAATCCACTTTAGTGTTACCTTTGAAGCGAAATAACTCCGACAATATCAACAAGCTTTACACTACATCTGAAAATCATCCTGTTCCATTTCCAGTGAAAAGACAGAAGCTCATGTCAGAAACAGATTGTGTCCAAACCTCAACTGACTGTTTACCAGATTTCATTCTCAATAGTTCTAAAAGAACAAGCATGAGTGGCAATAACTCCACAAATTTACCTCTCTGTGAGAGAAATATCAGATTAGAAAATGAAAGCAATTCCACCGTTAAGATGAATTTTGAAAGTAAAAACACCAGAATACTGGATGAAAATCAATCTGAAAAAGAAGGTGTTCTAGACCCTGCCTCTGTGAATGAAAATGGAAAAGAAGTTACATCTTGTTTGAATAGCAACACCTATGTAGATACTGTAAATAATAATGAGAATGATTCAAGAGAGCTTGAGAAGGTTTTGATAATGGAGACCATTCCAGCACTTCCTCCTTCAACTTTATCATCAGCCATCTCCACTTTAGACAGCCAGCTGTCTCAACACAGTCCATCTTCCTCAACCCTGCACTACATTGCCCGGCTGCCCGATGGCTGCCCCCGTCAGGCTGTTGAGGGCCTGGAAGATGTCAGTGCTACTCCACCGCACTACCCACACCTCCCTACTCCACTACACCAAGTTTCTTACTCTGGGGATGAGGATGATGACAATTATCTTGATTCTTCAGAAGATGAGGACGGTGCTGGTGAAGGTGCTGGCAGTATAGATGAAGAGGAAAGTTGTGGTGAAGGTATGTCATAAACTCAATTAAATCTTGTTTGCTCCACGTTAGGCTTTTGTAGAGCTGTTACTATTGGATAATTTATGTTGTGGAAAGCGTTTGAAATGTGCATCTTTTAGTGTACTCAATTTTACTCAAATTATTATAACTATTTTTTGTTGATTATTTTCATGTGCCATTCAATTTTAATATTGTTTCAAAGTAGGTCTTTAACACTCAATTAGTGCTTTTGTGCAATACTTTCAGAATTTGTTAATTTTAATTTAGTGCTTCAAACGCTGAAAAAAGGTTGAACCAAATGTTATTCTTAATAAGGGTCTTACCCTTATAAGCAACGCTGCTTTTTTTCATCAGACGATGGTAGTGTGGTGAGCACAGTGGGGTCCACTTGCTCCTTGCGCTCCGTGGCCAGTGAAGCTTTGGCTGCCATCTGCAGGAACGAGCAGGGCCAGGCTACCAACCAGGATGGTGAGAAAATCTCATTAGATCACCCTAATATGCCTGCCTAAACGATTTGTGTGCTGCTGTTTATTTATGCTTTTTAGTTTTACACGTTGACTGCGATACAACCCACCGGTGGGTTGTGGTTCCGGTGGGTTGTGGTTAAGTTTTTCCTGCTGCAAAACCACCTGGTTCCATCAATGGGATGTTTGAAAGAGTTTGAACAATTTTTTAAAATTAATGAAATTTAATGGGCCCAGTTAATGTTTAGTAGTTATAGAATTTCTAACAACTTTTGAATTCAAATTTGAATTGAATACTGAACTTCAGTTTAACACATTGACTACGATTGTGTGGGTCGTAAAGTTGATTTGGTTAGGTTGTAAATAACAGACTCGCGGCTAATGTGCTAATATTGTACCACTGCTGTGCCGCTGCTTGTGTTGGAGTGAGGTGATTGGCTCACTTAATGTCTTGCATTGGGTAAAAGTAAATATTTTCATGATGGCAATGTTAAGTTTTTTATAATTTCTGATAGCTGACAGAATTGTTTTTCCTTGCTTGTGGTGTGTTAACTTTCTGAAAGCTTTGTTCTAAACCATGTTTGAAAATGAAAACTCGAAACTCTCGTTTGTATGAAGTTAGCTCCTTGAAGGATATCACTACATTTTCTGTTTGAGAGAATTAGCCCTTGCTGGGGGGATGATGTGAGATCAAGCCCACAGACGATCAATTAAATTGTCAATATTCATCATTGTCAATTATATTGACAGTAAAATTGATCATCTATGAGCCGCTTCAAGCTGAAGGTTTAGAAGGCCTTCTTTTTGTTGAAATAAAACTGGTTTTTGTTATATTATGGTCTATCTGTTTGGGTTCAATGCTGATTTTTCAAAGTATCTATTACCTTCTGCAAATTCTACCTTGTTTCTGAAACTTTTCTCAATCTTGCAGTTTCTGTGCACAGAGCATGGAACACACTATATGCATAGATTCCCAGTTTCCCTATTTCCTTAATTTCTTACTAAATGTTGCCTCTCTCCTTCCTTTTTTTTTTTTGGAACTCTTTTGTTGTGGTTAGGGAGTGTTGAAATAAACTTATCTAATCTTGTGTAGAGTTTGAAGCCTATGTGAGGGTGCTTGTTATTTATAAGTCTTAATTTGATCTGTGCTTTATCTTTATACTAATTAATTTTTAAAACACTCGTTTATTCATCAAACTTTAGAACACCATTTCTATGCATGAAAAATTGAACAAAGTTTTACATCTTAGATTGTGCATTGTACCCTCCTTTAAGATGTTATTCATTTTTGAGAGAATTATTGAGAGACTTGTGTTGCATTCGCAGGCTCCCTCCTGTACAGCTCAGCACCCTCTCCTCAGCCCCTACCCGCGTTCTCGGCCTCGCTGTTCTCACATGTGCCGCCTGCCATCCGCTTCTGCCAGCACAACGAGGTGTGCCGGCCCCTGCCCGAGTGTGTTGCCAAGCTGCTCAAGTGGCGACACACGCCCATCACTCCTCTCATTATAAGGAAAACCGTCGCCAATTCTGGATATAAAATGACCAAACGTGAGTCACTAATCTCAGGACTTGGCTTTGTAAATAAAATTGTACCTTTGTTTCATTTTGTGGGGATGTGGGCTTGGGTGGGAATTTGTTCACCTTCTGATGGCATAGCCTTTTTGAACAGTTCATTCTTTAACTCTTCAAAAATAATTGTTTTGAGAGTATTTCTCCTCAGGGACATGCAACTATTGTATCTATGGGAATTAACACTCCCAGGGGGAAAACGTGTTAGACCCCAAGCTGAGAGTAAGTAGGACTTCTTTTTTTTAAATAAAATGCTTTTTGTTATGTTAAGGACCACCTATTTTCAGTCCATTGTTGTCCTGTTTTTCAGCACCTTCTACTTTCTTCTTCAGCTTTTATTTTGTTTCATGAACTTCTTTCTCAACTTACTGTTTGTGTTTCTATGCCCCTTCTGCATAGATTTGGCATTTCCTTAACTCCATACTAAATGGTGCCTTCTTCCTTCCTCTCTTTGATACACTCGTTTTATTTTTTAGCAGTTTACGTGGAGGCGTAAACTAACATGTAATTTGATCTTTGAGAGTATTTTCATTTCAGGGATGTTTTGATCGTGAGCCGTAAGTCAATAAATGTAAAGTGGGTCAGTCATAAAAACCCCTTTGCATTTAATGACACTGCATGGCTGTGCTGCAAGCTGAACTGGTTATTTCTTGTTCCAACATCATTTCCTGTTTGATCTCAAGAATTCGATCCCTTAGCTTTCTCTCCTCATTTTGTAGATATGATGTGAATGCATAAATAATTTCTATAATTCATGCACCCAAGTAGATATACATGGGAGAAAATTACTATGCACCCATGTTTTTTATTTATGCTGAGCTAATAATTAACTGGCTGGAATTACTTGGCAGGCACCATACTGTGGTCGGGTACGTGGGGCAAGCACATGAAGAGCACCTGCTACAAGTCCGTCAAGTCGTACCAGAAAGTGAACCATTTCCCAGGCACATTCCAGATAGGCAGGAAAGACAAGCTGTGGAGCAATTTCCTGAGACTTCAAAGTAAATTCGGCAAGGAGGAGTAAGTCTTTTTCACTTTGAGCGTGAAATTGTTGTGACTGATGTATGTTCCTGTTCTCAAGTAGGACAAATATTTTTGTAGGTGACGTAAAGATAATGTTGCTGTTTTGAAGGTGAACGATCTTTCATATTGTGTGCTAGGATTTGAGGCACCTCTTCTCCACAGTATGATGAATGGTTCTGATGAGTGGCTTTATTTTCTTCATCCCATTATCAATTTCCTGACTGTTTCAGCTTTTCTCCTGACAATTGTGTTCATAATTATTGGGCCCTTTCATTTCATTATAAATTACTGTGCTTAATTTGAAATTTAATAATTACTACTTTCAGGCTCACTTTAAGCTTGACGAGCGTTTTGTTTTATCTATAGATTTGGCTTCATGCCGAAGACGTTCGTCCTGCCGGCAGAACTTTCAGCCCTGAAGACTGCATTTGAGAAGGAGGGAGTTAAGAAGAAGTGGATAGTAAAGCCACCTGCTTCTGCAAGAGGAACTGGCATTCAGGTAATTTTTTTATAAGAGCATTTGGTTAATAAATTTTTGAGTGTATGTAAAATGAGTGCTGTTCATGTGCGGGCATCCACTGGATTCAACGTGAGTGTAACCCAAGTGTTGTGTAACTATAAAAACTTCACAAAAGGCATCTATGCAGTGTCATTTTATTTTCTAATTCATTAATTGTAGTCACAGCTGATTTGAACACGTTTTAAAATAGGACTCAATTAATGAAAACACGAGTTCACAGTTGATACGTCTTTCCGAGGTCCCATGTAATTTTCTACAGCTTGTTTTTGTAAAGAATAATTTTGACCACTTGGAACTGGTCGGTATTTTTATGTGTTTTCATATTTTCCTAGCATGCTCAATCTTTTACCGTGCTACAACCTGCAATGCAGATGCCAGCAGTGTTAAGTGTTTGCGTCAGAGTTGGTGTAGCAATATACCATACGTATGCTATATTCTTGACGTATTTTAACCCAGTTACACATGGGCTGTGTGAAAGCATGCGTAAGTTTCCTGCGTCACCAAGGGCCATGTTATAAGCGTTTGTGTGGCTGCAGGTGGTGGACAAGTGGTCACAACTGGACACTG
>JACJUY010001369.1:110423-141877 GCA_014220935.1 Platorchestia sp. MABIK | reverse complement strand
TCCGATAACGGGGACATTTAACCTCTAAACCGCTCGTATTTCAACCAAAAAACAACCGTATTGCCAACGCTGTTCCGCCGGCGATACAACCAAAATTTTCAATTGGGTAATGCCGCTTCCACGACATTCACAAGAAAAGTTCATGCTGCATAATGTTCCATCACAAAGTATCTCTCATGCCGAAAATGTAATGTTGGATTATGCATTGCTTGTTTTGTAGGCTACCATATGAAATGAAAAAATTGCATCAGGCTTCAAATATTTTATAGTAGCTAACATATTGTTTTGAAATGCTTCAGTGGATAATATTTTTGGTTTGCAACAACAGTTGTAGAGTTGCATCGTATTTTATTTATTTGATATCATATTTTATGCCAAATGAATAAATCGAATCTGGCTTCACTAATTATTGTTTTATAGAAGCCAGCACCTGATTTGGCAATATTTCAAAGGATGATAGTTTTTTGCAATGAAAAGTACTTAGTTGCATCTCATTTGATTTATTTTGAAAAACATAAATTTTTTCGTGATTTTTTTCAAAATATAGAAGAATTGCTATTTTACACATTCAGACGTTGAGTTGTGATGTGAAAAAGTCCTAAAATATCGTAGAATCTTGAGCATGATTAATCAAAATACAATACAGAAATATCTCGAAAAAATGTATTTTTGTACCCTCATTTTCCGTGGGGTGCCATATGGCACCGGGGTCTGTCTCAAAAAGTATAAGAGATTTTTAATTTCTGACGCCAGATTCGAATTCCTCAGGTTCAAATTAGTTAGAAGTTGAAATTTCAGCAAAATCAGAAATAAAAAGTTAATTCTGGAACAAATGGGTAAATGTAAAGTGTGGCCTCCATTAGAATTTAAAATTCGATAAATTTAACGTTCGTTCCAGTTCCCGTTAGACTTCCTAAAAGTTGTATATTTATTCAAGTGTGAACGGTGATTCATGGCCAAATTCAACTAACTGTTTTTATAAATATTTCAAGGTTCACTCAAGTAATGAAGCCCTAAATAAATATATAAATTGCTGGTTTGAATATTGTTTTACTTTCGCACCTTTCCTACAGCAAATTGTTAAAAATTTTACGCTGAAATGTCGCCAGTCCCATTTTTTCAAATAACACTAAACCTCATTAGATAATAAAACCCTTCCAGCCAAGCCCATTAGTAGCATGTAATGCACGCAGGAAATCAAATCACAAAATTTGATCAAAAACTCAAATCAATCACTTTGAAAATCAAAGCGATACCTAAAGTTCAGTCACAATGAGCAACCAGAAATATAAAACTCAACATTGTACACACTTATCGTGGACAATCCAATGAGCCTGACGCCAAAGTAACAAAGCTAAGGCAATAACAGCGAAAATTCGCATGTCGATCAAACACTTAAAACCTTTATAACTACACGACGTGCCAAAACACATTCATATCACAAGCCCAACTTTAAAGTAGAATGGATAAAAATTTGGACGATTCGGCTCTGCTGGCTCATCAAAAAGAGCCTAAAGAGACCCCTTTCATGACAGTAGGAATAATCTTCCATCGCAACACTCCTCGACAAGAAGGTCCACATCTCCAGTAAAGAAGCAGCTCTCATTTTTCTACTCAGGTGGTGGTATTGTTGTCTGTTTTACGCAGAATAACACGAGCTTATTGCGTGGCGAAGAAGAAACTGTGCTTCCGCGGCTTGTGTACTCTTCTAAAGAAGACTTCCTTACCAGCAGCGGCATTGCATTCCTGTGAAAAAGTAATTGCTATATGAAACTTTTTAGTCTCAATGAGCTTATTGAAAACTATGTTACTAATTTTTCATCTTCATGAAACCTAGAAGGAAAGTGGTTTTGTATTTGTATAAATATTTTACATCTCTATCGTTCTTTTAAAAAAATGCATAGTACCATTGAGTGATTTTGAATAGTTTCAGACACAAAAAAGCCTTTGAATACAGAGTTGATTTATGTGGACATAAAATGAATAAAAGGACAATTTGAGAACTAATAGATGGATTTAGTTGTCTTCAGCAATTAAATGTCTCTTTAGTGTAGACAATTTACGCCTGGTGTCCCAACGATCTTCTCCTTACACAACGATTATACTTTATGATGTATTTTTCCAGTTCATCACGCGTTAAAAAACGAATTTAATTGCTTATCATGTTTACTAAAACACTCACTATAAAATTCGATAACACTGTCGATTTATAAAAAGCAACGTTTTGATGTACGAACATCATCTTCAGGCTGAAAAATACAGAGTAAATTTTACAGCAACAATAATAAAAAATATAAATCAAAAGCAAAACAGAATCAGACGATATAAAACCTAACACAGATCACATTGCAATTTATAATGATAAGCAATTTTCTTCGTCTTTTAATGCGTGATCAACTGGAGAAATTCCGTAATTTTGAGAAATTGGAAAAGAAACTGTATGATATATATTAAAAGAAAGTCAAATAATAACTCAACTCAGCATGACTGCTGTAGTATGATCATCTCACCTAAATAACTAGACTAACGAGAAAGTTCACTCAAAACAAGCTTTTTAAACTCAGGTTGTCATCAATCATCAAATCAAGGAATTTGTACACAGCGACGTATAACAAATGGTAGCGTACAATTTCTAGAACAGACTGTCCAGCATCGCTTTTGCTGGAAATAATCATGAATGTACTCAGAAATGTCAGAAATGGGCTCAGAAATATTACCCAAAAAGAATGTAGTATCGTCTGCATATTGAGCAAAATGGAATGCATCGGATGAAATACACAAGTCAAAGGATAAAAACAGTAACAGCTCAAACTGAATTTAGCGGCACGCCCTTCGTGAAGAGACGCGCATCTTAGGTGTAAGCCTAGAAGGAACCATTTTTCTCGTGAGTCGCGAAACAAATCAAATTTATAATTACGGAGACTTCCTCTGCAGTTCTCCATCGAGATGTCATTTCGAACTGATGTGACGAAAGCAAGTGGTTACTTTAGAGATTAGCGAGTACCCACCTAAGCAAAACTTTTTTTTCGAAACCTCACTAAGAAAATGTAAATGTAAATTAGATGCTACTGTTTATAGTTAAATTTTTCCCCACTCTTTTCAATAAAGGCTACTCTTGCACATTTTCCTGAACATAGGTGAAGAAACCCACGATACAAGATTCTTTGAAATAGTTAGATATCGTAAGGAAACTTTCACCGAGCTGCAACTTGAAAATAAATACCGGTTCTTCCTTCAATTGACAAGCTTTAATGTTAAAAATAACTATCACGTCCATGAATCCTCAGCGGGAGTTGGATGAGAATATAGAGCTAACCCACTGTCACTACACATAGGCAGTCGATTGGGCTAATTGTGACTATTGAAATATTTTATCATATGAGACCGATATGTATAAGAAGCAATAATTGAATGCGTTGCACACACTAAATGGAACACGTACACGTTTTCTGTTATAACAAGCATATCACAGACGTCGCCATAAGTTCTTTTTATATGACGAGACATTCACTGGTGACCAAGATTTCTTTGAATCTAAACATGATGGTGTAAGTCTTCTCCATGCTCTTTTCAGTAGCAAGAAAATTGAATTTTCCATTCATTATTAACATGAAAGAGAAAATTCATCCTTTTGTGTTTTAGGAAGAGAGAATACTTGCTTTACCACTCTCAATAGCTCTTTAGCTAACCATGGCCGTTTACAACAAAACTTTGAAATGTTTTTTATGTGATCGAACGGCTGTCATCACAAATAGTATGAAGCTCTCTTAGGAAGCTTTTAAGTTCGCTAACCACGAATAATTGATGAGAAGGAACGAATGATCTCTAAGTTAACGAAAACTGAATCTGAATGAGTCAAAGGAGCTTGTAGAAAAATTGAAAAATCGTTAGTGATGTCAATTGTGAATCCACCTTTCGATGATTAGATAACATAGCTAATTGTCCAAAGGTTGTTATTGTACCTATCAACGAGTTGATAACGAATTGAGAATCAGTGGTCTATGGCAAAAATTCCAAACTCAGCCCACATATTTCGCCCCATTCCAATCTGGATACGGTAGATCAATGTTGAATTCTCTGTCCATTTAATATTCTTCCACAGTTTATTATTATCGGCCAACCAAAACTCAGGGTTAAACTTAATTTACTTGGAATAATTCAAATAGACATTTTTCTTCAAAGACCAGCTTTGTAAAAAAATTATTTACTGTTAGGTGAAGGAATTAAAAATTAAATTGATCTGTAAGTTGATTTCCAGTGTTGACTTTTTAGTTTACCGGATGATATTACTCCATCATGAAGTTGGAACGTGTTCGTGGTATAATTTACTGATTGATTTTGGAAAATTTTAGATAGGCGTAGCATGTGTATTAGCCCGGACGTTTCATCAGTAAATGACCTGTAAAAGTTTCTCTAAAACCAGTTTGCCTAACGGAAGCAATGCAATAACTACAACTGCTAACAGAATCACGAAGTATTTACTTATTGTCTGTTACTTTTCACAACATAGAACTTAGCTTCTTTTATGCTTTTGGTGTAGGTTACCAGTGGGACTAAAAAATATTTTTAATTTCATGTGACAGTGTTGTCGTAATGCTAAATTAGGATTTAAAAGCTGGTAAATTGAAATAAAACTCAAAATTTGAAATAAAATTTACATTGGTAGCAGATCAACTTGACAAATTGATAGCCTATGAAGGACAATTGATTGTGATTTCTAACAATGACAAGAGGGCACTTTCTGCTATAAAACTGGTGATTCCTTACCGAGAGGAAAGATGTGTACTTGCTTCAATGTCATAGTATACAAAATTAAATCTTCAAGTATGCCGAAGCATTTGAAATTTTTCAATTTTTAGGATGATTGTTCTCTGAAAATAGCTACCAAAGTTTTTCTGTCTGGAAGTAGAATAACTTTTGTAGAAAGACCTGCACACCGTAGTTCGACTGTTATGAATTTTTTTTCGAAATATCTTTGTTGCTTTGCTTCAAATAAATAATATGTACTTGTTTAAATATTAGGATGCATAACAGAATAATTTTTCAAATACCATTTTTGTTTGTAAATCTGTTTTGATTCCGTAGTTATGAATGATTTCATGCTTCTTCGGCTTTAAAATGATTGCTGAAGCATGATCGATATGATTCACTATACCAAATATTTTTTGAAGTCTGTAATTCACTTTTTTTAAATTTTGGAAAGTAAATCTAGCCAAATCTTATTTCATTCTGATGGTTTTTGGTAGAATATTTGTCGGGGACCTTGTGCTGTACAGATGACCGGAAATTTTTCGAATAAACGTCAGCATAAAGCTGGGGCCGTTTGAGTAAGCACTTTAGATTCACTAGCCGTGTGGGCGAAAATGCTTCGTTTAATGAATAACAAGGACTTGAAATTTGAAACATGTCAGAGAAAATTTCATGTTTAGAGAAAGGCAAGGAACTGTAATGCAAAAGTTAGAAAAACATTTTTATGATGAACACAAGAAACAGAGTAACAGCGTTGATTATCATGACCGCAAGAAAGAAATTTTTATAAAAGTTTAGGTTTACATGAAAGATGTTCAACATGACGCCTATCTGTTTCGAAGCAGGTGGTTAAACGCCAGATCAGTGATTGTCGAACGTGATCGATGATATCAAGAGTTTCACGAATCATAGCAGAGGCTTCAACAATTCTACCGATGAGGACTTCTTCGGAATGAATCGGTGTCTTATACATCAACTCTTAAAATTTCCCCGAAACAGAAATCTAGGAGCGTAATTGTTAGAAATTCCCGCACACTACATTGACGGTTAGAAAAAACCATGTTAATAAACGAATTGATATTGAACGAATTAAATTGAATTGAAATTTGTTTTCAATTCAGATTATATGGAGTGCGAAACTCGCATCAAAACGACAGGACAAAGGTTTACGTTCAGTTCAGGATTAGAAGATCTTCAAGATCTCTTGATAATTAAATTAGATTGATTTTGGTTCGACGCCCCGAATAGGAGGTGCTCAGTCGTCCATCGGTGCTTCACAGAGAGACTTCACAAGGTTAGATTGCATTTCGGTGCACATCTCTTTAGGGTCCATGGTTAATGGTTAAAGAAGCCAGCACGGGAACCGGGGGAGTGAGTAGCCCGGTTTTTAACGGCAATGCCAAGTTCAGGCGGCAGCCCATAAATCTAAAGTTTCATAATTTTAAAGTTCGATGCAGTAGGCCGTAGCCCAACTACAGTTCAAAACAATAGGCCTTAGCCCAATTAGTTTCTTTAAATAGACCGAACACATTCAAGAGTTTAAAAATTTAAAACCTAACAAACGTTTAATGAAAAGAAATTGCATTCACACAAACTTAAAAACAGTTAAAAGGCAACAGTAGCCGCAAGGGAGTAGGAGGTCGAGGGTCAGTGGCAGATCACGGCACAGTTACGTCACCAGCAACCATCACATGCAAGACGCCCGTCCGCAAAACCACCTGGGCACACTACCATCTCACGTGGTAGCACGAGAAGGAGCCGAGCAGCACACTATTTCTCAATAACTATGACAAACCGAACACACCGCTCGAACCCCAATCAAATCAGCAAAAATCCCACCGATCTACACTACAAGCTCAAAATAAAAGACTGCACGAGGAGTATGCGGGAAGAATTTCCCACATGATATCAGGAGACGACGGGGCCATGTAATGGGACCGCTACGGTCTATCCAGCAATGTGAAAATCGAGAAACCAATAACTGTCTAGAAGCAATCGCGGAGTGCGCGCGAGCACCATGTTGGAACCACATTCCTATGATGTCGGTTAAACGAATATTTCCGTACAACTCAGGCAGTACGTCATTAAGAAAACTCCAATAATTGTGTTCCAATTTCAAGTTCTTGTGACTCTTTAAGGGGACCGAACGTTTTTTCTCATGAAATTTCAAAAATTAATAAAAATACTTCAGGAGCGAAACAAGCTCGGAGGAATTCACAACATGTTTAGAACATTCGAATGGACGTTCAGAGCCCTAAATTTTTTTAAGTTTGCCTATACCCCCCTCCTCCCCCCTCCCTCAAAGGGAAATTTCTAAAAAAACCTAATTTCTCAACCAATATTGTACATAGAGACGATTAGTTTTTTTGTTCGATTCACAATGAACTGGTCTACAGAATTGAGATCCACTTTTTTGAAATCGCTTCAAAAAAAATTTACGAAGTGTTTGAATTTTTTAAAACCTTAAATGTTCATTTTTAGTCATTACTTTACATGGCAATAAAAAACTTTCTAATTTACTTATCAAAAAACTACTACGCAGGTTTATAGTACTCACCTTGATCTTTACGATGCAAAAAAGATCTCCAAAAGTAAAAAACTGTTGGAGAATTAATTGAAAAACTGGCAATTTTTCCCCATAGAAAGTTTTTCTTCGGCTGTGCGGCTCAATTTCTTCTACCGTTTTTCACTTATGAAGGAAATCTTTTCAGCATCTTAAAGATGAAGGTGAGTACTACAAATTTGAAATGTAGCTTTTTGATCAGTTAATTACAGAATTTTTTATTACCATGTAAAGAAAAAAATTGAAAAAAATAACATTATGAAATTCAAAAATTGTTTACATTGTTTTTAAAGCGATATAAAAAAATTGGATCTCGCATTCGTAGATCAATTCATTGTGAACTGAACAAAAAAAACTAATCGTCTCTATGTACAATATTGGCTGAGAAATTAGTTTTTTTTAGAAATTTCCATTTGAGGGAGGGAGGGGGGTATGAGCAAATTTAAAAATTTTGGGAGCTCTGAACATTCATTCGAATGTTCTAAACATGTTGTGCATGCCGCCAGGCTTATTTCACCCACAAAGGGTAATTTTTTATTTATGAAGGTTTATAAGAAAAAACCGTTCGTTCCCCTTAGCGAAGTATTTTCGACCACACAGTTATCGAGGAAAAAGAGTGTATTTTAAAGGTTCCATCCTTATTTTAAAGTTTGTTCAACAAAGTGCCGGTCACCCTCTATATGGGAATTTTTCTTGTGTTTTGTCCGTCAGTCCGTCAACCCATCATTGCGTATATTACACTTTCATCTAGCACAAATATTAAACAGGGTGTGCTACGTTGTGCCAATCACATAAGAAAATCAAATGGCAGGTTGAGCTTCTAGCAATGTTGTAAGTTCAGTTGACTGTCGTTATCGGAACAACTGTTTTTAGGTGATAACAAACATTTTTGATTAGGTTAGTTTTGGCTAGATGAAAAGTTCGAACAGGTTAGGATAGGATAGTTTATGGTAGGATAAATAAGGATAGAACATGTTATGGTGGGATAGGATAGGTAAAATTAGAACGCCAGGAACATTGTGAATAGATTAGCTCAGGCTCGTTTATTTGGGTCGGAAAAAATATCAGTTTTGGGTCCAATTCGAGAAACGTTAATTTGCTCATTGCAAATGTGTGAAATGACTTTTTCATTTGTTTCAATTGTTTTAACCATAAATGATAATATTGAACGTTTATGACGAACAAAACAGAAACGCAGGATATAAACACAAAAATTTAAAAATGTTTGGCAAAGATAGTTGTCGATAAGTTAAAATGATTGGCTAAGGTTCAGTAGGCTAGGTTATTTGAGGTGAGTTCATGTTGGGTAAAGCCAGGTTAGGTTTTTATTAAGTTAGGTTAGGCTAGGGTATGTTCGATTAAGGGGAATTCCTACCCGTGGGAGCTTTTCAAAATTCAAATCAACATATCTGGATTTCTCTGGCAGCTAGATGAATGAAAATTCATAGTGATATGGAAAATAAGATTCTGAGCAGATTTTCATCTATAAAAATTTTTGATCTTAACAATATCAAAAAAATTATTGCGCTAACAAAAAAAAATTATCTACTGGTGCAAATCCCTAAGGCTTTTGAAGTTTTCAACCTAGAAGCGTTATTTTGATTTCGTTCGATGCAAAATGACTGTGGAAACCAGAAAATGCCTCGGGTTTATTGAATTTTGATACAGAAAACATTTAAATTATTTGAAAAAAGTATTTGTTGACCTCAAAAAAAAAGTAAAGCTTTTCCCGTAAATTTTTCTTATATCAATTTAAATCAAGTTCCCGAGGCATTTTCTTGTTCCCATTGTTTTCCTGCGTCGAATGAGACTAATATCACGTTTCTACGTAGAAAACTGTAGGAGCCCTTAGGGATTTGAATGTCAGTAAGTTACATGTCGAGAAAACGCAATTTAAAGTTTTGAAATGGTGCAAAAAGTTTCCACCACCCCCACTTCTAGGGGGTGTACCGTCACAACCATAGCAGCTAGCGACGTGAGATTTTCACAGGGCTACGCTAACATGATCTGCTACGCAGAACTGTAAAAAACGAAATACGACCGTTTGAAGCCGAAAAAGGTAGGGATTCCCCTTAAGTTAAGTTTGGTTTCGCTGGGCTAGGTTTGGTTATGCTCGTTACGTAAGGGTTGCTTAGGTTAATTAAGCTAGGTTAGATTTTTTCTATCTAGGATAGGTTTTGTTATGTTAGGTTAGAGAAAGTTATTTTGGGCTTGGTTTAGCTACGTCAAAGCTCGTTATGGTGATTATGTGAAGTTGCGTTAAGTTAAGGTAGTTTAGGTTAAAAAACAAAGATTATTAGGCAATTTTGCGAAGCAGCATACTTCAGGAGTGGGGGGAAGGATGTCAAAATTGTGGGACAATTATTGTCGTCCAGTGTTTTATGTACCCGGGGAGTTTTCAGGGACAATTATTCTAGAAACACTTCTTTCATCAGTACCAGAAAATGGGGCATAAAAAATCAAGTACTGTATTTGATGGATCGTGTTGATTAAATACGTTCCATTCGCATGCACGCGTGTTTTACGAACGACACGTTTTTGATAATTCGCAATGAAATCTATATTCTCATTGCAGATTGCTTAATATGATTCAGCTGTCTGCACTGCCGAATATTTACGAGATACGTTGCACCTACAAACAGTATATTTTTCAATCGTTCAATAAAGATATCGATCGCTACATTTTCAGTAGCGGTAGCGATGCTACATTTTAAAACAATGTAGCTGTAGCACCGGCTACATGTTTAGGTAGCGATTCGACGTTTTGCCGCTGCAGCACTACCGCTACTTTTACAATATAGTCATATGGATTATAGAATGGAACAGTACGAAAGATTTTTGTGAAGTGCTGTTAGCTTGTTACCATTGTATAATCGTATAGGCTGTTCAGCGTTCCATTCACACTAAAAATTAATCTGGTGTCAAGATGAATGTAAACTGAGAGAAGTCAGACAAAAAATGATCTCTCTCGTCAATGAAAAAGTTTCAGCTAGACAGCCTCACACAAACTACCAGCAGCAGCAGCAGCGAGGAAGAGGAGAGGCTGATTCGTTCCTTCATGTACCACACTAACACGATGTCGGAAGATGGATCCGATCTTCTTAAATATGATTCTTTTTCTTGAGTTGTTTCTTGGGCTAATCGCTAGGCCGCTTGTAGTATTGCGCTGTCCTATTTAGAAGGTCCAGTGAGCATCGTTTTATCTGCTCCTGAATCTTTTCTCAACAAACCGTTCCTAGAGCTTTTTTGACACTACAACACGCCAATCCCAAAGCGCTGCTGTGAAAAAGATGTTTTTCTTAGGGAAGAAATTCCTGAAATTAAGGCGTGCCAGCTTATCAGATAATCATTTTGAAATGTTGATATTTTTAAAAAGAAAAGCTTAGTGACTAAATTTAAATATTATTACGTGTAGTTTACATGCGACCACTATGATATCTCATTTGTAGTCTAACTTGAAGATGGAATGAAACTCGTTAAGTCTCTGATTATTTATTTGTGTGTTTTGATCATTTTTCGGACTGGTGATTCAAGTAGACATCCATGTAGGGATGATGAAATATAAAACTAATAAAAACAACTGTAACACTTATTTATCTAACCCGTACAAGCTAATTTAGGTTAATCGCAAAAAAGTTGCATTGATATGTTTTCAAAACATCTTGGTGTCATAAAATGTTTATGAGTTAATGTCAATAGTAGAACAATGCATATTTAGTTTTCAATAATTCTTGCCATTCTAGCGCATAATGTAGCGGAACCACCGTTTACTGTAGCGGTAGCGCCGCTACAATTTAGAGGATGTAGCGGTAGCAGCAGCTCCCGCTACGATAATTATTAGAGCGTGTAGCGATCGCGGTAGTGCCCGCTATATTTCAAAGCAGCGCCACCCTGCTCTGTCTGTGCTGTACTTCAGATAATTCCAGAGCAGTCCGATGGTCACATTGTTATATGATTGCAAGTTAGTTAACTGCTCTGAGGTTGTAGCACACACGTACACTGTTTTCATAGCCAGCTTAATCGGAGAATTTCGTACCGTTGTTAGTTTTCTGGGGGTTTCCGTCTGGTTTTATGCCAATTATACGCTGAAATTTTGAAATTTAAATTTTTAAATATTAATTTATGATTTTTTATATTTTCTGTCTCTTTCTTATCGTGCGTTTGTACACTAGGAATAGCATTTGATATTTTTTCCAAAATTTCTTGTCGTCCGGAGCGATTCTGTCAAATTCGAGTGTCACGATACGAGAGTGCTGGTCGGCCTCGCGGCTGTCGCCTCTCGTAATGATTTGGTGGACTTAAACTTCGACAGTCAGAGTAGAAAGGAAATTAAAGATGGAAAATACATAGGAAGAGGATGGACAAAAAAAAGGGGGGAAAAAAGGAATAGTAAGAATTAACATAGTGCACCACGCGCTTACCCTAGTTTAATCAGCATGGGACGATGATACACAAATTTGAAAGATCTAAACATTTTTATTTCAATGTTGAACACGTGGTTCAAGGCACACAAAAATATCTGAGCGAAATGATCAAAAGGAGCACGAGTGCAATAATGAAAAGTACGCATGACATTCCCGACATAAAAATTTAATGCGACATGGTATTCAAAGAAAAGGAGTGTAATGTTCACCGAGAATCAAAATGATCAATTATTGAGCGTGAGCAAATGATTTACGGTTGCACAAAATTTAAGGCAATTCTAAATCACATGAGATCACGAAGTAATGAGGACAACACATGACAGAGTAAAACCTTGCTCACCACAAGGTGCCAGAAAATTTTAGAACACTTCGCATCACGCGCCACTCGAACTCTCGCTTTTAAACCGAATCACACCTTTCTGCTAAGTACACTACACCACAGTGAAAACACAAATTAATTTTTATAACTAGCGCGCCATTTTGAAAGCACTGTTCTATGTGCTGCGTTGTACTTGAACTTGTACCTAAGATCACTGTTTTTCAGCCTTCTCAAACACCACGAAACACTTTAATAATTCTGCGAAGTGTCGCTGGCGCCACTTTAAATTCCGCTCTTGAAGGATGAAGGATGCCCAACCGGTTGATTAGGCCGCTTCCGCCGCTCACTCTCCCTCGCAGACCGATGCTGGTGTACGGCGGCACTGCACTCTGAGTTCCCATTTTTGAGCGCTGATTGCCAGACAGCTTGACCGCTGCAGGACTCGTAGTGCCTGGCACTGAATTGCAGACTTTGAAGCTGTGCGATTCGAATTGGCATGCTGGAGTTTCTTGCGAGCTTGGAATTGACGTGGAATTCTCCATGAATTAGCACGGTTGAGTCGTTGAAATACTGTGCCTGTTTGCTTCATGCTGCTCGTTGAAATTTTGGTGTTTTGAAGAGGTTGTCGGGGTGTGGTTAGCACAGGAGGAATTTGTGCACTTCGCCATCTAGCGTCTGGTCATCCTCGATGGTTATCGGTTTGTTGGTGGCACTGCACTCGCTGGTACTGAGGCATGCCAATGGTTATTTAACGTTGCTCGCTTTCTTGGAAACTTTGACTTTTACAGACTTTCTTGGTTGTGCATTTTTCACAGATTAATCAGTGAATCTCGTTGTCAGATTCCGATGCTTGTTTTAAATTAACGCATTATGCCGGGGAGTCAGCCTCCCAGCACCAACACTTCTTTCTCGTGCAATTTTTCCCAAAAAGACATCGATTCTTCTTGTCGCACCCTTATATGTCTTTCGCTTCCTTCCTTCCAGAAGAAACTAGAACGTTCGAATTGTTATAATGACAGCATTTGAATTCTGATTGGTGTAACCCCGGCCTGTTCTGACGTCACGACATCTAATTGGTGCGTGCTCTGACACACCCACTCGCGTGATCCCTTCTAGAGCGCTCATTGGCGTAGGTGATGCGGCCGTCTGCTTAAGCCAGCCCTCGTACCCTTCGAGGCTACCCCTCGCGCTACGCGGCTCAACCGTTGCTTGACCGTTGCTTGCTTGGATTCTTTCCCACGCTCTGATATTAGCTTCGACGTTCTTGTAACGGCATTTCTCAGAACAGTGAAAAATCGACCATAACACACTTGCCAAGCAACTTTGCCTTCTTGCCATAGTTCTCAAAGACAGAAAATTTGTTTAGCCATTAAAAGACAAAGATTTTTATAGTTATTAAAAGACAAAGACTTGTTTAGCTACAAATTCTAGAAAATTTTAGCCTGTTAAAATTTTTCGGAAAAAGAATGGTTCATAAAAGAATAGTTCGTAACATCTTTTCTTTCGACATTCCACTTATTGATTATTGAGTTATATTTCATACGAGTAAATGCTAATTATTCTAGCCTTTATATCCGTTTTTTGAAGTGCATTATACTCGAACAACGTTGATGCATTATTAAATGAATAAGGTGATTAGAATTTTATTTACATCATTCTTCTATTTTTCGAGAGACGCTGACTGGTATTTGAAACACTTTTCGTGAGGGTTCGGTGATCAAACACGGAATAATAGTGACGCGTAACATTTCCGATGTTACATTTACTTATCTTCTCGTTTTTAGCACGCATTTGATTATGAAAGTTTGCTAAGTAACCGAAAACTATTGCTGACAGAGGTGGATTAACCTATCCTGGAAAAATAGTTACATTTTAGGATTTGTCATAATTGCTGCATTTGAGTTTTAGTATGAAGACATCATATAAATAAACTGAATAACCACGACTTATGACAGCTGTACTCCCAATAAAAGGTTGAGCTTCTTAGGGACGACTGGGCGCTAGAAGACTCATTGTCAACGCTGTCCATTCTAGTGTCTTAGTGCAGCCCATGAGGCGTCTCAGCGCAAATTTGTAGTGTGGGAAACATATCTAGATAAATGTTGAAAATATTTTTTTAATAAGCATTCCAGAAAGCAAAAATTGTCATCATGTCATTATGCTTCGTAAGTGTGTACAGGCTAAATGCACCATGCATAGAAAACTTTGATAAAAACCACATAATAGGTATTCTCCGTACATAAGACAGCAAGCACGTTCGTGACTAAAAATATTTTGAACGTATTTTAAAGTCTTTTTGATTGTTTTTATATACGCTCTGAAGAATTTCGTGGTCAAACATTTTCAGGATGGAAATCCCGTACTTACTACACACGGCTGAGTTTCTTATTAGGTTGTCACCGAGGCAAAGCTTGTAGAAGTGTTAAATTTTCGAAATTTACTAATTTCGAAACAAATGGTATTTGAAAACAACATCGAGACAGTAGAATGATTAAGTCTGCTCTGTAAAATTAAACTCAAAGAAAAATTTGAGGCTCTTTTATGAAAACTCACGTCCCATTGAAACCTGCGGAGATGGAGATTTAAGGGAGGCTTTAAAAATACCAATAAAAAAAATACCTGGTAAATTACAACCTAACTACTACGGAAGTTCACTTGTTACGGCAGAAATGAACACTGACAATGCTGTTATTTATTAAGTGATTATCATGTCTGTTTATTCCCTTCCATAAAGTTCATAGATGGCTTACTTCCACAAAAAAATACATATTTTCCTCCGCCAGACTCGACCATGAGAATCGTTTGCTCTATAATGAAACATTTAGAAAAATAGTAGCAAAATCCTCGTACGAAACGCAATAAAGAATATTTATGTTATCTACATTGCGGTTATTCAACGTGTGTATCTCGAAGAAGAGTTAACAAATTCCGAGAATGTTTCTGAAGAAAAACATTGTCGTTGTATTTACTATTCGCTCAATATTAGGCAACAGTTTATGAAGAGAAATTCAAAACTAAACGTATTCTTGCATGCTAATTTTCGTAAAATTAACTGCGATGATGACGCGTAATCTTAATCCATATTTGTCATGATCCAGTTTCCCCCTGTCAATCCAGTAAAAGCGTTCTATGCAGATTTATACTAAGCATGAAAGATCTGCAAATTACAAGCATAGAAGGTAGCTGAGCCAGTAAGTGCAATGGCAATGTCTATATACTGTTCGATATTTTTCGTTTTCAATTTTGTGTACAATAAAGAAGTGACAACACAGAAACCATCGAATGTGAATGTGTTCTGGAAATTTACTGGTTTGACTAGTTTTAAATTTAATTCCCTGGAAATTTGATAACTACAGTAAAATTAAATACTGCACATTATACTACAGTGAACACTAGCACCAGCTTTGTCTACAAAGCGTGAATTCTAAATATGAGGAAGATTATGCCAGGTGCGCCCGAATGACGGGAGCACAATTTATGTCAAGGGCGGCAGTGAAAATGGAGTCTACGTAAATTTTTAATTCATGAAACATGAGGTAGAAGATGCCTTAACGGAAATGACGTAGATTTATTAGAAAAGTCTTCCGTTATTTTTAATACATGTGAATGGGGTTTCATAGGCTTTTCAAAGTACACGACGCTTATCTTGTAGAATTAGTTTCAATCGATACACTTCTACTTCAAATAATCAAATAATGTGTGAAGAAATCTACAAAAAATGCTTCCGTAAATGGTGTGCACGAAAAATGAAGCTGACTCAGATCCGGACGCCGCCAGGACCACTTTTCGTTTCCGGTGATCGCCGAAATGTGACCTTTAAATAATTTTTGGTCTGTTCGGAGCTTTGTGATGGAGCAGAAACTTGTCAACAGGTTAGAGCTTCGGTATCCAAATTTACGCGCGAAAAAGCAGTTCTGCTTCTAAGATGTCAGAATTGTCACTCGGGCTGCTAGTCGATCGTAATACCTGGAAGAACAAAAACTGAGGAAATTCTTCAGGAACAGTGATTGCGAGCCAGAAAATCACAGAAGGAACAGCTTGATTTCGATTTACTTTTCAGCCAGCCATTGACGCATCTTTGTATAACCCAAACTGTCATTCCAAGGGTTATTTGCTGGTCGTCGAACTTCTATTCATCAGGGAAGATCGAATCATCATCAGGTTTTCTTCCGAGAGATTAAGGATGCGTTGTCATCTGTTGAGTTTCATAGTTTCATGAATGGCTGGGAGTTCGTATCTTACCTGCATTTTGAAAAGAAATGTTGGTAATTCTTCTTATTTGAGGCGACACATTAGAGCCTCACTCAACCTTGCCTTTGCTGTCAATTTCCTTGCTGAGAAAGGCATATTCATCCTTGTCTGTTTTAGCTTGGTATTGATGAGTTGTGATGTCTAAACGCACTGTTTTCTGCCATGGCCTGGATATTTGAACGTTGTACCATGTGATACCGTTTTACGACAAGCTTCCAATTTAATGTGGTGGATCTCTCCCTGTTGATGAGAGTTATGACATAAATTTTATCAAAATTTTCAATTACAGTCTTTTAAATATTTATTATTCCTCTGAAAAAATAACCGCCAGCTTTGAAAAAACTAAAAAACTTTTTAATTCTGTATGTATCAAAGTTTTTCAACTAAAAACTTAGTTTTCATTATTCTAACGTTTTAATGGTTAATTCTGAGAACACTGAACTCTTCTCATATTCTTAGTCATTCCCTGAAGAAAAATATTGCTTTACTCTTTACAATCGTTTCACCTCTCTTCAAATGTTTATCACTTCTTTCAAAATATTTTTTTGAGTGAGAATAGATGATGAACGAGTTTGACTTTCATTTTTAAATCCCATCATAAAGGGTAACCAAAACAAGGCATTTTTCACTTCATTAAAAAAAAAAAATAACAGAATTAGGTTTACACAGAAAATATTTTAATTTAAGTATTCTAATATCGTTATGCTCATCTGATGTACATTCGTTGATATGATGTGCATTTTAGACTTTGATTCTTTTTGACATTTTATAAAGTATAAAATTCGCATCAAAAAGTCACTTTAGCCAATCGATTTTTAAAATACTATTCATGTAAAAAATTTAAACGCAAGCAAATCAATTCAAACATTAGCATCATTTTTTACAATTCTTTTTTTTCACGAATGAGTGAATATTGTATTAGAATGGTCCTCCATGTCATTTCCCACAAATGCTATTGCGTTGCAAAAGGAATTTAAGAAAAATTATATACTACCGAGAGAAAATTTGATGAGTCAGAGATTCATTGGTGAAAATGAACTGAATTGTCAAAACATTGATCGTTGCCGTACAAAGATTACTATTGCTGTGTGCTACATTTCACAATTATTACTTGCGTGATAGTATTAAGCGAGTGATCGAACTGGTCAATACGGTGAACGTTTCTAATGGTGCAGAGGTTGAACTAGCCATGGTTACTGCAGTCTCGTCAGAAATATAAATACAGTGTCTCTTTCTACAAGGCCTGGTCGCGCTCCGCTCAGTCGGGGTGCAACCGCGGTGCTGTTAGTATGTCCTCTTAGTATATTCCGAAAGACGTTGGAGTTCAGCGTTACCTTTTTAGGATTTGGGAACTGTTCAGGAGCTCACGTAGGTTCTTTCAATTATTGTGTTTCAGTCTCAGCCTATATTTGTGCAGACACTTGTTCAGTTGATGCTGATAATAATCCTTCCATAATCAATTTAATCTATGTCACAATGACACAACTGATAAGTTAGAATCAAACAAATTAAAAAAATTATGAAAATTCTAAGTTTTTAATGGTTGAAAAATTAAATTTATTTAATGGAACACAGGCCGTGGAAGAGGACACAGTCTTAAAAGGGAACTCATTTTTATTTTATCAAGTATGAAGAATCAATCAAGCATCTATTAAAAAAAATTCAACGGGAATAGTATATGTGTATGTAAAATTATGAGCATACATCGATTGCCAAAGCTACTTGTAACGTAATATCCTTATTAATTGTCATGTTATAAACATCTAGGCCTTGCAGTGGCCGAGTGTACAGAGTGCTTGCGTTCTGTGCTTCCTGCACGGGTTCGAGCCCTGTACGCAGCAGTTGGCGTGAAAAACGCTGACGCGGCAAATCAGGGTCGTTGCCTGCATTGTGGTCACTGTCCTTAAGGAATGTTACCTCGGCACTAAACGAGGGGAAAATAAGGCCTTAAGGCTCGGGCGTGACTACCCAGGTAGCAAGAAATTATTAGGCCAATATTGGGTTGATAATTATTTATTGACCCGATATTGGAACTTGGATTACAATAATAGGCTAATAACAAGACAATGTCGAAAAAAGATATACTTATTCATGAAATTAACTTGTTATTGGGACAATTTAGTAAATGGTTTTATTTCTAATATTAAACTAACGGTGTATACATATATGTATGATATTCAAATAAGTGGAAACTATCTCATAATAATTAAAGATCTCGCAATTTAATAAAATTTGTTAAAATAAAAATTACCATTGCCCAAACATTGAGTTGATTTCGTACGCCAATAATACGTATTATTTCGGACAAAATGTACCAATTAAGTTAATGAATAGTTATTTCAGTCATTAATGAGTGCAGATATATTCGACAGATATCAAGAAATGTGAATACGTTACAATAATATGTATATTCAGAATTACTGTAATCACAGGGTCATAGTTCTTGTTTTTCAGTCGTCCAACGAATTTCGAAGGTCTAGCTTTTTAAAAAAATATGCTAAAATCGTTTGTCATATGTTACTAAAGCAATAAATGTCTATGTATTGAACAATTACGCATACTTGACGGGATCAAATTGCATGTACAGGTTGCCCCTCCACCCTGTATTTTTCTAAGGAACACCTTGTAGTGCCATACCTAAGTTACCCCTCAAACCTCAATTTTAGTCTATTTATGTTCAGTAATTGTGAAATCTCCCAATGTAAATTTTATATAGCACAACTTCCAACTTCTCCTGTGCGTATTACCAATACTTAAAGGGTAGGTAGTATGAGTGAGGCCCCGCATCAAGCCGCAAAACGGAACCCAGTGGCTGAAGCAGCATCCTAGTCTTATAACCTCGATGTGAAGTCCATAATGACAGAATAATTAGCTGATATTGGGTTAGTGAAAATTTCATTATCGGGACAATTTTGTTATACCAATATCAACCTTATATCAGGAATTGAATACTAAGCCAATGTTATTGTAGGGAACACCTCATTATCAACTCAATATTGACACAATAATTAGTTGATATTGGGTTGATGATAATATTGTTATTCCCAGTCCGAATTTTTTCGTCGGCGAAACGGTAATTATGATCGGTTTTCATCGTTTATCGAAGTATTCCGACGGTATATATATTACCGCTGATCAACGGTAAATTTAGACGCTAAAAATGCCCGTCGACGATGATGACCGTTATTTACCGTCGATTTCTGACTGTCTTTATTACCGTAGATATACAACGGTAAAACTACGGTTGTTTTCCAGACCAAACTTCATAAATTGATATTAACGGCAATGATAGATAGCCCATGTCTACTTTTAATCAAGGACAAGTCAGATAAAAGTATGTTATGTATTATTCGTGGTCAAATGAAATTACATGAATTAGTTTACGTAACCTTAACATGATCTAATGTGAGCTTTAGTTATTTTATTGTGAAAGAGAAAACTTTAATTCGAAGCTTAGACATTTCAATCAGATTTTCACATATAATTTTTCGATATATATACAGTTTAATTTTATACATTTCAATATGAAGTTCAAATTCTTTAACTAATGCTTCAAATGTTTTAAATTTAACATCAAATGTTTTAATTTTAACTCTATACTTTATATTAAAAGTGAAACTGTGAAGTTATTCACGTGAAAAATGCAGGGTTATAATGGTAGATTTATAAAATATGAACATTCCAACTAAATATCTCATTCATGCACTATTATGTTTTGATTCCAGAAAACTAAATGTAATTCAGGCTCTACTCATTTTTTAACTCATGCTTTGAAATATTTCTCGTTTTAAAAGAGTCAGAATACGAGAGTACAATTGTTTATCACGTTCGTATTTGTAACATTCCTAAGCCTTAATGACCTATTTTCTAATAAAATAATTTTACTTGAAGTGATTAAAAACGAACACATCAAAAAAATTCAAAGCATACCTTAATAAATTCACAGCTTTTAATAATGAAATATTTTTAAATAAGTTGATCAACAAAGAAAAATTTTTGGAACCTTCGTGATTTCCAACTTGCAATTGAGCTCAACGTAATGTCAAGGTTCGCTGTTGTTCATTGCGGTGGTCCAAGTTTGAGCGTTGGTACTGTTTACTATTTAGATTGCTTCAAAGTATTAAGGTCTAAACATTGAAATTGTTTCATAGCCAACAGTATGTGGACCAAGATCTAATTTCCTTAATGTTGGTATTTTAAGTTATTTTGATGTGTTTTACTGATAACGTGAGATTTCAAAATTATTCCCTGTGCATTTACTAGAAAAAATTGCTTTTTATCTGTGCGTTTGTGTACACACATCAAAGTTACCATTCAAGTTACTCTACTCATTGGATCATACAATTTTCATAATGTTGGTATAATAATTATTTGCATTAGTGTGAGTGTAAATGTAAATTTTCAAAGTGACATTCCTTCTGGTGGAAAGTATAACCTTGTGTAATCACTACAGGAAATTACTTTCTAGTAATATATTTGTTTGTGTAAATTATTTGTACGTGCATATTAGTATTAGATTTTTAGACATAAAAAGTTATTACAGATAAGGCATCAAAGAGAGCAGTTTCCAACTGCATAAAATAGTCAAAAATGATGAAGTTGGTAAGATCTTGTTTTAACATACAGTATGTGTTGACATTACAAATTCTATTCTGCGTCACCTCAGCTGTGTTTTTAGAGATGAGGTGTGGTATATTTCGGAATCAAACTTTTAATGGACACTAGCAATGTCTTTGGGGAAAAATTAAATTTAATGTTTTCTCACACCCACTCCAACTTATTTGTTCTGATAGTTACTTTCTGATTTGCCTTTGCTAACATGCCACTACCTATCTACAATGTCTTTGCAGAAGCTCAAATTATGTTCTGGATTGCTTGTGCAATACAAGCATTAGAGGAATGTCATGAGCATTATTAATTCAGAAAATTGTTCTCAATCTAATGACAAATTTGAATTAGTTTGTCATAATTTTCAACTTTACCAAATCATTCCAGTTCTTCATGTGTTAAAGTAGTAATAAATTCACTCAACGTATTTTTATGAAACAATGTCAATTGTTAAAAAATTCTCTAACTCTGTCGTCTACAAAAAGTAACGTTTCGATGTACGAACATCCTGTTCAGGCTAAAATTCCTCAGAAGAAAATTTTCAGGCATAGTGATAAAATGCAAATCTAATACTCAAAGCTACATCAGACAAAGTTGTAAAGTTGGAAATGACAGCACAAGAAAATGACTAGAAACTACATTTGTACCACAGCAATATGTACTACTGTAGTAAGATTAGGTAACAGCATTAACATATTTTTAGGATTACACCTAGCACAATACTGTTACCTACACATTCTTATTTTACTTTTAAAAAGCTCAAGTTCAATTTAAAAAAACTCAAGTTTAATGCAAAACAAATCAAGTTTAATTTTAAAATTGTTAAGTATGTTTTAAAACATATCAAGTTGAATTTTGAAAAGCTTATGTTTTAAAATTGTTGACCTAGCCCATGTACTTGACCTTTTATAAATCAAACTTGACCTTTTTGTATCAAAATTAAGTGCTTTAAATTGAGTTTGAGCTTTTTTAAAAAGATTTTAATGCATTTTAAAATTAAACTTGAAATTTTTTAAGTTAACTTGAGCATTTTAAAATCAAACTTGAGCATTTTTAAATCAAATTTGAGCATTTTTAAATCAAACTTGAGCATTTTTAAATCAAACTTGAACTTTTTCACATTGAACTTGTTTTTTACATTGAATTTGACCTTTTTTACATTGAACCTGACTTTCTTCACATTGAACTTGACCTTTTCACATTGAACTGGCCTTTTTTTACATTGAACTTGACCTTTTTCACATTGAACGTGACGTTTTTCACATTGAACTTGACCTTTTTTACATTGAACCTGACCTTTTTCACATTGAACTCGACCTTTTTTACCTTGAACTCAACCATTTTCAAATTTAACTTGACATTATTTACACTGAACTTAAGCTTTTTAAAATAGAATTTGAGCATCTAAAATCAAACTAGACCTTTTTTAAATTAAACTTGAGGTTTTATGAATTGAACTTGAGGGTTTTTAAATTGAACATGAGGTTTTTCAAATTGAGCTTGAGGTTTTTTAATTGAACTTGAGGTTTTTTAAATTGAAGTTGAGGTTTTTTAAATTGAAGTTGAGGTTTTTAAATTGAAGTTGAGGCTTTTTAAATTGAAGTTGAGGTTTGTAAAATTGAAGTTGAGGTTTGTAAAATTGAAGTTGAGGTTTTTAAAATTGAAGTTGAGGTTTGTTAAATTGAAGTTGAGGTTTGTTAAATTGAAGTTGAGGTTTGTTAAATTGAAGTTGAGGTTTGTTAAATTGAAGTTGAGGTTTGTTAAATTGAAGTTGAGGTTTGTTAAATTGAAGTTGAGGTTTGGTAAATTGAAGTTGAGGTTCGGTAAATTGAAGTTGAGGTTTGGTAAATTGAAGTTGAGCTTTTTTAGATAAAAATTGAGTTTGTAAATTAAAGGTATAAAAGATGTAGTCTTACCAGTACTTATTGCTGTGGTAAAAATTTTGCTCCTAATCATTTTCTATTGCTGTCAATTGCAAAATTATCACTCTATCTGATGTAGCTTTGAGTATTAAATTTACATTTTATCAATGTGACTGGAAATTTTTTTAAGTACATTTTCAGCCTGAAGATGATGTTTGTACATAAAAATATTGCTTTTTATAGACTACAGAGTTAGTGAAATTAACTACTATTGACAGTGGATCAATAAAAATATGTTCATTTAATTTCTTGCTACTGTTTTTACCATGATGATCTGGAAAGATTTTGTAACGTTGAAAAGTTGCAAAAGAAATAATCTAGTTTTTCACACTTGCCCTGATGTACTTGGTGCTGTCTCCAAACTTTGTGTTAATGATTAATTAATTTCTGAATCATCCAATAATGCAAATGAAGGGAACTGCTCTTAGTTCCCTTCAATTCTTAGTCACTTCCTGATAAACGTTTAGACTTGTTCAGTAAGTCTGTTTCATTTAACAGTCAAAATTCAATATATGATACTTTTATTGAAAACAGCACAGAGTCAATCCATAAATCTTTGAAATTCAGTGAGTGAAATCCATCTTGATTTGCTTGAGTCTGAAGCTAGATTGTAGATATTTGATGTCTAAGAATGGAAGTGTGCAAATTTAATTTAAAATTGGTAAAATTTTCTTAGTAATCGGTTGCTTGATGACTCCTTTTGTGGTGGTAGTTAATTACCGGTAGTTATCATCTTCTTCTTCCTATAAGCCGACGATATATCGTTGGATATCGTCGGAATTAGTGTCGCGAATGTCTCATATTATCATCTGATTAACGGTAAATTACAGGTTTTTTACCGTACATTTTGGACGAAGACCGACGATACCAACCAGTTAATAACCGGTAGTTCAACGGTAATTATAGTCGGTCTTTGTTCAAAACATACGATAGTTACCGGTAATTTAACGTTTAAAATGGCTACTCTAACCACTATATTCCGGGAGATTCATAAGCAGTGCAACGATTTTTCCCATAAATTGCGAATTGCTTCCAAAAACAATGCGAAACATCTCGTGAAACGCATCTGACCAATCACCGTGAATTTGAAGACTTCACAAAAATTGTCGAAATTACTTATTCAAATTCAACAAATTTGTTCAATACTGTATATATTTCATCAATTTTCTTACAAATTACGATAATTGAACAGATTAGTATTACAGGGTGAGGCCTATTGTAACAAGTAACAATGCATTATTAGAAAAAATAGCTGCGATGCTGATGAATGCTACAGTAAGAGGGCTCAAATTGTCATCTTCATCGTAGAACACGAGACTATTACGATAAGTCTCACAATACAATATAAAGTCATTTCAAATCGCCACTGATTTATAAATAGGTTAAAACATTACAGATGTTCAATAAATATATTTATTTCAATTTCAACAGCAGACACTTGACCATTGAAATAAATTCTTACAAAAAATATCTTCGGCACGCACAGAATTCCATCTCAGGTTGTTTGTAAGACTCATCACTGCAAACACTACGTTTAAAACATTCATTTAAAATTAACTATCACCACAAAAGGACTCATCAAGCAACCTATTACTAAGAAAATTTTACCAATTTTAAATTAAATTTGCACACTTCCATTCTTAGACATCAAATATCTACAATGACCAGCCCTCTCAACCACTACATATCTTCGTCCTTTAATTGGGATGAGGAGACGACAGCTAGGGCCCGCACTAATGCTTTCGAGTCGCAAGTAACAGAGGGCGGGGTTATCCTCCACAGATATACCTCTTCAGAAGAATTTACCCTCCACCTCCCGCTTCTATGCGGCTCCGACGATTGTACTCTTTATAGGACTCTAAATTTACAAGACATTCACATCAAGAAAAAATAAACAACTCAAATTTTTCAAATGGAACTTTTCGATAAAACTGGTGCTATTAAGCACATAAATTTTGGTAATGCCAAAACCTCATGTTCGATTAAACGAAAATAAAATCCGCAGAAAAAAAACATACAATGAGTTCTTTTTGATACCAAAAATAGATGAACAGATGCCACATCATATTAGTACGATCAGTACGTACTAGTATCGAATGAGCTCATTAATTCGTAGATAAAAATGTTATTTTGACATCCGTTTTCTTGACATTCCAGCCACTAAAGTTTTCGTAATGCCGAGACCTCCTGTTCAATAAAACAAAAATGAAATCCAAAGAAAAAAGCGAAATACAGTGGGGTCTTTTTTGGTACCAGAAATAGATAAACAGATCCGACATCAGTTAGTGCGATCAGTTAAGACTAGTTTCAAGATTAGATTAGATAATAGTTTAGTTTAAGCCTCCCTAACCGCTACAAAAAAGAGCGTATCGAAGAAAGGAGAGAGGAAGGCACCATTTAGTATGGATATTAGGGACTGCGGAATCAATGTAGAGGGGGTATAGAAACAAAAAGTTTGGAAAGAAGTTCATGAAACAAGATAAAAGTTAAAGAAGAAAATAGTAGGTGCTGTAAAACAAGACAGCAGTGAACCGAAAAAGGTCGTCCTTAACATAGCAAAGAACATTTTATCAACAAAAAGAAGGCCCACCTAACTCTCAGCTCGGGCCCTCACATCTTCCCCCTGGGAGCGCTAATTCCCATAGATACAATAATTGTATCCCCCTGAGGAAACGACTAGTTCCAAATGAACTCTTCAACTCGTAGATGAAAATGTTATTTCGACATCCGTTTTTTGACATTTCAACCACAGAAATTTTTGTAATTCCGATAATACCTCATGTTTTGAAGCTGCAAATTATTCCACGGAGGCCGGCACAAGAACATCAACGTATTCGTGAAGAATTCATGAATTACAGAAATGAGTTACACAAATTCTATCCAAGTCCTATCACGAGTCACCCTTTGTAAATAATGGCATAACAGCGAAAATTATGTGTTACGATTGTTAACAGGTACTTTTGAATTAAATGGAAAATTATTTCAGCAACAGATTATTTCAAAGTCGGCAACCTAGAAGCTATAGTACTTCATAAAGAAATTATATTTACAGGCACAATAAGTACAATTAGACTGACGCCTTGCTTTTAATAAATCTATCAATGTTGAAACTTAAGCCCTCGGTCCTTTTCTAGATCAGGGGAAACTTTTTGGTTTGGGATTAGGCATGAGGACATGACGGCAGAACAACTGAGATATACACCCTACTTTTAAGACTACCAATTATGCACTGTCAAGTCAGTCGCAGTGTTGTCAACTCTATAGCGCAGCAAGGAGCTAGATTTCTAACAGAAATCCACTAGAATCTGCAAGATAATTGTTAAATGATATATTTTGTTTTGACAGTAAATTACAACAAATAATAAGTCAGCATAGCACGTTAAAGATATTAAAGAGTGACTTGCAGGTATGGAGTAAATTGATATAACAAAAAAGTGTTTCTTCATCGGCGTTTGAGCGTGGCAATGCTAATGAATTAATTGCTATGGAAGAAACGTGATTGAATTGATTGTTGCCTGCAGCATTTTTAGATTCAGTTACTTCTACCTAAAGTTCTGTAGTGGATTCAATATTGTTCTACTGTAACAAGCTCATTTTGTTTCTTGCTACTTAATGCTTTTCATTTTTTTTCCATTGTAGTTATGGCAGAATAAGGCGCCTGCCTTTCAGCTGATTGAGGGAATCAATTGAAGGTTTCTTTAACAATAAAATCTACATTTCTGAGCGGGGCTTCTGCTCAAGCATTAGATACTGATCATTGAATTGAGTGGCATACGCATCGGGCCGACTTGTGTCAAAACATCCTCAATGATTTGAATGATTTGCTAAAATATCTCGCCAAGAAACTTATTATCTGATGTATCAGTGCTTCCAGCAATTAGTATGTTTAACTTTTCTGAGATATATCAGCACACAGTTTACTGACAAAATGAAGTGCAAGAACATTCACAAAAATTTCCATGCACTTCGTGAAATGAAGTTTGATGCCCTGTGCCGTTTTAGTCAGTAAATGAACTGCAACACACTCACGAAAGATGATCAGCAATTGCGAAGGAACTATATTCTGCGATATGCAAACATAATTTACCCTCTGCTACACTCAATAGCGTCTTTATCGAAAGCTGTGATTTTTGGCTGACGAACACTCCTGCCAACATGCGAAAAATTGTTGTTGTTTTTGGCTCACATCATGTTTTTTTACCGCACACAATTTTACGTTTATGGTACATTTACAATAGTCCCAATATGCCTTTGCATTGTCAGCATGTAGGGCAGTAGCCAGCCTCTAAATTCATGAAAAACTTCATACTTTATCGAAAGTATTGCGTGTACTGCTAAAGCATGATAAGTGATTACGCCACACTTTCTAACACACGCTACTCACCGCAACCAACCCATGACTGGCTGCCGCTGGCATGGAATGATGTGTCGCCGAAAAAAAAGTACATGTACGGAACTTGACCGCTAGAAATTATATCATTAGCTCGATACTTTTTTTTCTATAATTATAAATAATTGAGCCTAAAATTTGAAAGTAGGTAAATTATAGCCAAACCGTACATCAAATACTCTAGATTTTCCACTAGGAGCTAGATCGTAATTTTTAGGAGCTAGATGAAATCTCAATACTCTAGAACTAGCCGAAATTCCGCTAAATTGGCAAAACTGGTCAGTCGCCCATGAATTTTTCCAGCATGAACGTTAGCAGCGACAACACGCATGGGGAACGGGTGAGAGGCATTAGATCGGGGGTTTAGGGTTTTTTTTGAAGATGCGGGGAGGGAGAAAGGGCGTTGCCGAGGAAAGCACCCTCATTCTAAACGCAGCTCAAGGGAGGAGCATCATGACCTGATGTCGACGAAGCTAGCAAATAAGGCGACTGAGAGGCGGTCAAAGTAAGCGATGAAGAAGCAAGTAGACTTTGAGGAAGTGTACTGGTTCCATCCGGCCACTTTTCTGATTCAATCCATCGTCTCCGAGCCAGCCCAATCGTTGCAACGACGCAGGACCTCTTGGATGGCTGACGCCTTCAGTTTCTTACCTTCATCATACCCGACTGCAGCTAAAGCATCTGATGAATTGAAATACATTAGTTAACGGTGCAAATGAGAACAAAATAAAATAAATTACCATTTGCCGAATGACTGTGTTCCAACTACCACTTTGTTCAGAGCAAACCAGCCAGGCGCAACATTTGACCCATCTGGCTTTGGCTGCAATCAGAGAATAAGTCGATTAACCTAACCCTGATCACAACAATTGATATCGGTACCCTATTGGACAGCTGGGCGTTAAGTTATTGATAATTTTATTTTTATAGGAAACTTTGAACCCATTTGGCTTTTAAATTTGAATCAAATGATGTTCTGTGGATAAAGAAAAACTGATATCAAAACGTAACATTGAGGACTGACTTCCATGCTATGCTCACATATTTTGAAGAATAACCAATTATTGAACGAAAAAACAGATTAGTCATATTAGCATTAAATTATTGATTCTGCCCACTGCAATGCTGATACGTTTTCAAACGTTGCATCCGATCTGCCAGTATTTGTTTTAAAAAATTTGGATCAATAAATCCCTTTATTTCCATCACTATGACGAAAGATAGTTATTAGTTAGTTTAAGCCCTCCTATCCACAGAAAAATAAATGCGATCCAAAGAGAGGAAGGAGGAAGGCACTATTCAGTATGGAGTTAAGGGAACGCGGAATCAATGTAGCAGGAGCATAGAAACGATAAGTTGAGTTAGAAGTTCATGAAGGAAGATCGAAGTTCAAGAAGAAAGTAGTAGGTGCTGATAAACAGGACAGCAGTGAACCGAGAAAAGAAGGTCCTTAACATAACAAAGGCATTATAGTTCAACAAACCGAACGCCTAACTAGCTCTTAGCTTTGGCCCTCACATTTTCCCCCTGGGAGAGCTAATTCCCAAAGATTCAATAGCCGTATCCCCCGGAAGGGGTATTACTATAACGGAATGCTAGATAAGATATTAGTTAGATATCACGTTAGTTTAAGACTCCCAAGCAGCTAAAACAAGCGTTTCGATGAGAGGAAGGCGGGCGGCACCATTCAGTTTGGAGATAAGGGAACGCGGAATCTATGCAGAAATTACATGGAAACAGTAAGTTGAGAAAGAAGTTCATGAAACAAGATAAAAGTTGAAGACAGTGATAGGTGCAGAAAAACAGGACTGCAACGTACCGAAAACTGTTGGTTCTTAACATAACAAGAACATTCTATTCCAACAAAAAAAAGCCTTCGTAACTCTCAGCTCGGGCCCTCACACATTTTCCCCATGGGAGTGTTAATTCTCATAAATACAATAGTTGTATCCCCCCGAGGGGAAAGATATTAGTTAATGAACGAAAAGAACTGTTTGAGCTTACACGAACCTTACAGTAACTGGCAGGTGGAATGCTCCTTGAAAGAGATTTAAGTCCGGTGATGACTTTGTCCTAACCCAGAGTAGGACATTTCCAAGGCCTCACCACCGTCATGACGAGCTGGTGACGTGCAGACTGACGCCAACAGATCGCTTAGGCTTCGTCATCTATAAATTAAATATAGAATGTAATTGTGTGTGATAAATCGAAATAAAATGCTCACCCCATTCTGGGAACTGCCTAATTACAAAGAGAAAAAGAGAATGAATAATACTGAATGATGAATGACAAGGACATTTAGACATCTAAATACGATCGAGATTCATGCCGCTTTTACCTCCGCAGGAAAGTTTTCATGGAGAGCTTCATTCTAAATAAACGGTGGATAGGCCAGTCAGTCCAGCCTTTGTGCAATAATTCCTAGCCTCTGAGAGTAGGTACTGCAAAGAGAGCCATCAGAGCGTAATATGTGTTATACATTCTGGTAATGAAAAGTTTAAGGTGTACAATCACTGACCAACTTTACATTTTCACAGTATTTTTCAATAACTTTATCCATGTTGCCTACTGAATGCAATTGGAAACTGGTATCTATGATGTCATTTCGGTAATGAATTTTTATGTCTATCCTTCCTTATTCATAAACAAAATCAGAATTTCCAAATTTATTCCACACACAACATACCTGGAAAGCAATTTCTGGTAATAAATGTATGATGTTATATGTTCCTCATTAGAAGGAAATCCATTTTAAAATTTTATATTTACACAGAAACATCAAAACAATTCAAAACAAACATTATGCAGGGTGTCTCCTAATGTTTCATTTTCAAATTTTACAACTTTTTGCGACCTTCAACAGCAAAAAATGACTTCCTAATTTTTACATAATGAATGTTGTCCAAATGTCAAGGATGTAACAAACCTTCCTATAATGAGTAGTTTGAGTCAATAATACACGCCTAAGCATGGGTTCAAAAAGATTTCAAGGTGATTAATACATAAAATACTAAGTTAAAACTTATTACTAAATGAAGCATCCAAAGCATAATTGCAAAAAAATACTCAATTTTTATTTACCCATTCCCAAATGAACCCTAACAAATGTTTGGCAAAGACCCTGTCTTAACATCTTTCAACAACGAGAGCAACCGCTCATTATATGCAAAAAATAAACTGACTGGAAACTAACAAACACCGCGGTATTGTCCATTCCCTGTATGGGAATATTTCCCAGAAACTGCAGCAAATATCTGATTTTGGGAGAAATAAATTTTTGAAAATCTTCAAACTCTAAATACATATGTACTTTACTTTTCAGTAAATTATCCCACTTCACAATTTTTTACAATCCTGACAGGTAAAGTTGGCCCCTGAGGCAAATTTCACTTGTACTTACTTCATTTTTTGCTACTTTTCAAATTTTTCAACTTTTTACAACTTAATAACTACCTAGTAGGCACCCTGTAATGGGAATTAAAGAAATGCCCAATGAGCAACATAAAGCATTAGTACTGAATCAAAAGAGATACTTCACATTTCATCATGACAGGTTTTAGTTTACTTGAGGCATCAGCGAAGGCTTCATTGGAGGAATTGCAGGAAAAGAACTTTTGTCTCAAGCTTCAGACTCAAGCAAATCTAGATGGATTTCATTCACTGAATTTCAAAGTTTTATGGATTGACTCTGTGCTGTTATCAATAAAAGTATCACATATTGAATTTTGACTGTTATATGAAACAGATTAACTGAACAAGTCTAAACGTTTTATCAGGAAGTGACTAAGAATTCAAAGGAACTAAGAGCAGTTCCCTTCATTTACATTATTGGATGATTCTGAAATTAATTAATCATCAACACAAGGTTTGGACACAGTACCAAGTATATCAGGACAAGTGTGAAAAACTAGATTATTTCTTTTCCAACTTTTCAACGTTACAAAATCTTTCCAGAACATCACGGTAAAAATAGTAGTAAGAAATTCACTGAACATATTTTTATTGATCCATCGTCATTGGTAGTAAAATTCACTAACTCTGTAGTCTATAGAAGCAGTATTTTGATGTACAAAGATCATCTTCAGGCTGAAAATGCTCATAAAAAATTTTCAGTCACATTGATAAAATGTAAACTTAATACTCAAAGCTACATCAGATAGAGTGATAATTTTGCAATTGACAGCACTAGAAAATGATTCGAAGCAAAATTTTTACCACAGCAATAAGT
>JACJUY010001369.1:90470-110033 GCA_014220935.1 Platorchestia sp. MABIK | reverse complement strand
TCAACTTCAACTTAAGAAACCTCAACTTCAGCTTAACAAACCTGAACTTTACCTTAACAAACCTCAACTTCAACTTAACAAACCTCAACTTCCATTTAACAAGCCTCAACTTCAATTTAACAAACCTCAACTTCAATTAATAAACCTCAACTTCAATTCAACAAACCTCAACTTCAATTTACCAAACCTCAAATTCAATTTAACAAACCTCAAATTCAATTCAACAAACCTCAACTTCAATTTAACAAACCTCAACTTCAATTTAACAAACCTCAACTTCAATTTAAAAAACCTCAACTTAAATTTAAAAAACCTCAACTTAAATTTAAAAAACCTCAACTTCAATTTAAAAAACCTCAATTTCAATTTAAAAAACTCAACTTCAATTTAAAAAACTAAACTTCAAATAAAAAACCTCAAGTTCAATTTAAAAAACCTCAAGTTCAATTTAAAAAGCCTCAAGTTCAATTTAAAAAAGGTCATGTTCAACGTAAAAAAGCTCAAGTTCAATCTGAAAAGCTCAAGTTCAATTTCAAAAGGCTCAAGTTCAATTTCAAAAGGCTCAAGTTTAATTTAAAAAAGGTCAAGTTTGATTTTAAAATGCTGAATTTCAATTTTAAAAAGCTCTAGTTCAGTTTAAAAAATGTCAAGTTAAATGTGAAAAAGGTCGAGTTCAATGTAAAAAAGGTCAAGTTCAATGTAAAAAAGGTCAAGTTCAATGTAAAAACGCTCAAGTTCAATGTAAAAACGCTCAAGTTCAATGTGAAAAGCTCAAGTTCAATGTGAAAAAGCTCGATTTCAATTTAAAAATGCTCAAGTTTGATTTAAAGATGCTCAAGTTTGCTTTAAAAATGCTCAAGTTTGATTTTAAAATGCTCAAGTTAACCTTAAATATCTCAAGTTTAATTATAAAATACATTAAGATCAATTTAAAAAAGCTCAAATTCAATTTAAAGCACTCAATTTTGATAAAAAAAAGGTCAAGTTTAATTTATAAAAGGTCAAGTACATGGGCTAGGTAAACAATTTTAGAAACATAAGCTTTTCAAAATTTAACTTGATCTGTTTTAAAATATACGTGACAATTTTAAAATTAAACTTGATTTGTTTTGAATTAAACTTGAGTTTTTTAATTGCACTTGAGCTTTTTAAAAGTAAAATAAGAAGGTGTAGGTAACAGTATTGTGCTAGGTGTAATCCTAAAAATATGTTATTGCTGTTGCCTAATCTTACTACAGTAGTACATGTTGCTATGGTAAAAATTTAGTTTCTTGTAATTTTCTTGTGCTGTCATTTCCAACTTTATAACTTTGTCTGATGTAGCTTTGAGTATTAGATTTGCATTTTATCAATATGACTGAAAATTTTCTTCTGAACAATTTTAGCCTGAGTACATCGAAACATCGCTTTTTATAGACGACAGAGTTAGAGAATTTTTTAACAATTGACATTGTTTCATAAAAATACGTTGAGTGAATTTATTACTACTCTAACACATGAAGAACTGAAATGATTTGGTAAAGTTGAAAATTATGACAAACTAATTCAAATTTGTCATTAGATTGAGAACAATCTTCTGAATTAATAATGCTTATGACATTCCTCTAATGCTTCTATTGCACAAGCAATCCAGAAGATTGAACTTCTGCAAAAACATTGTACGAGTAGATAGGTAGTGGCATGTTAGCAAAGGCATCTCAGAAAGTAACTATCAGAACAAATAAGTTGGAGTGGGTGTGATAAAATTTTAAATTTAAGTTTTCCCCCAAAAAATTGCTAGTGTCCATTAAAAGTTTGATTCAGAAATAAACCGCACCTCATCTCTAAAAACACAGCTGAGGTTACTCAGATTAGAATTTGTAATGTCAACACATATGTTAAAACAAAATCTTACCAACTTCATCGTTTTCGACAATTTTATGCAGTTGGAAACTGCTCTCTTTGATGCCTTATCTGTTATAACTTTCTTTGTCTAAAAATATAATACTAACATGCATTTACAAATTATTTTCGCAAACAAATATATTACTAGAAAGTAATATCCTGTGGTGATTGCACAAGGTTCTACTTTGAACCAGAAGGAAAGTCACTTTGAAAATTTACATCTACACTCACAATAATCCAAATAATTATTATACCAACATTATGAAAATTTAATGATCCAATGAGATACATTACCTTAGTCAATGTGTGAGCATTGAATGCTTCACATTTCATCAAGATAGACCTTCCAGAGCTTAGCTTAGGCTATTATACATAACTCTCAAAAAATTTTCCCACTCAGAAAACAATTTGCACCATCACACACACAACTAAAATTGACAGTAGTAAGTTACCAAAAATTTGCAGAGAGAAACTATCAGCACAAATAAATAAGGGTAAAAAAGTATTTTTCAATTAAAATTTTCCTCAAACCATGATTTTGTTGGCATGAATCAGCAGATTGATTCAGTTATACACCCATTTTCATCCACACTATTTTAAGAAACGCAGCAGAAGTGAATCATAATAGTAATTTTAATGGTACCAAACAACTTTCGTAACTTCTTTATACCTTAATCCTTATTTATTACAGTAGAGTAACTTGAATGGTAACTTTGATGTGTGTACACAAACGCACATATAAAAAGGAATTTTTTCTTGTGAATGCTCAGGGAATAATTTTGAAAACTCTCGTTACCAGTAAAACGCATCAAAATAACTTAAAATACCAACATTAAGGAAATTAGATCATGGTCCACATATTATTAGCTATGAAACAATTTCAATGTTTAGACCTTAATACTTTGAAGCAATCTAAATAGTAAACAGTACCAAAGCTCAAACTTGGACCACCGCAATGAACAACAGCGAGCAATGTGATACCTTGATATTACCACAGATCTGTGATATTACGTTACTCAAATGCAAGTTGAAAATCACGAAGGTTCCAATAATTTTTATGTGTTGATCAACTAATTTAAAAAATATTTCATTAATAATAGCTGTGAATTTATAAAGGTATGCTCTGAATTTTTTTGAGTTATTCGTTTTTAATCACTTCACGTAAAATTATTTTATGAGAAAATAGGTCATTAAGGTTTAGGATTGTTCTAAATACGAACGTGATAAACAAGTGCACTCTCGTTTTCTAACTCTTTTAAAACGAGAAATATTTCAAATGTGATTTCATGAAATTATTTGCCACAGAAGTATAATCATAGATAGTCATTTTATTTGATTTACTGCGCACATTTTTTACTAAGCTATTGTTGTTGATTTAATGTACTAAAAATATCCTCAAATGGCCCTCGAACCATTTATTTCGAAGAGTAGAACTTGCGTCCCACTATCAGACCACAGTCACATTTATTATCAGAAATCATATATGTTATCATATTATTATCTGCCAAAGATACACGTTCTAGTTTTTGGAACAGAAAGAGATTACTGTACATTTCACTTCACTGTCACTCTTAAAGTATGATTTTTTCCAAAAGGTTTCAAAAATTAAGTCCTTTTAACTCTTCAATGAAGCATTTTCGACCACACGGCATTGGGTGAAGAGCGTTTATTTCAATGGTTCCAACCTAATGTCAATGTTCGTTCAACGAAGTGCCCGTCACCCCGTGTATTGCAGATGTTGTATAGAGGCATGTGAGGGTGCTGAAGAGTCTATAGTAACATATAAATGTTTTCTTCGAAATGACAGCCATGCGAATATATCACAGCTTCGTATCTATTCTTAACGTTGGCATTTGAGACGCTTATCTGATCCTGTGGTGTCACCTGCCACATCTTCTGTAAATGTCGCTTTAAACAGTTTGACGAACTTATGAACAAGATTTGGTTTCAAGCGTTGCACACATTTATGAGTTGATGGAATTTATTTGCAATGAGCTCGAGGGACATATTTTGTTCGACCAAAATCTTAGAAGATGGTCCGTGCAAACCTTGAAAGATGGCTTGAGTCAGGTTGCCGGTGAGGGAAGTTACGGAGGGCGTCCTCCTTACGGACCTTTTTTTCTATTGAAACTAGAGCAATGGAATTTGGTGTACAGATAGGAAATACAATTTGGAATCGTTTGTCTTCTATGGAAAAATGCAATTTTCTTGAAAGAAAACGAAATATTCATAGAAAACGAAATTTTGGGGATGGCAAAATGCATCTTCTCTCACAGTTTTTAAGCTAAAGTGATGGTTTTAGTATCATTGGATGCGGAATATTGTTCAGATTATGGGATGTAAACAGGAAAGCATTAAAATCATAATTAAAATTTAATAAATATTTTTCGAGGGCCATCTTTTTTTGGGCGAAAATTTTCAGTTGTGACTTCACAACTTTCGATTGTGACAAATGTAGAAGTAACCCTTTACATTCCATAATCTACACGCTTTTCGGCATCCAATGATACCAAAATCATTACTGTAGCTTAAAAACTGTAGGAGGGAGATGCATTTTGAAACCCCACATTCCGATCCTCCAAAAAAAGGCAAATTAGGTGAACATAAACTATCTCAATTTTACTTCATTATTATTTGTAAGGTCAGCTAGACCCTTAGAATCATTATACAGTAATAATTAGACATAGAAGATGGCATAGCAACGTCGCGCCGTGAAGAAAGAGCCAAGGGGGAGGTGTAACATGATAAAATACCACTTCTCCCTCCCCTCCCCCCATTCTTCAAACCCCCGTTACGGGCCAATGAGCGAACGTACGAACTTCATTTTTTCACAGGATGTACCTGACCTCTTTCACCTCTGATAGAAGATAAAATTTATTTTCCCAAAAATTTTTTCAATTTCTGGGGGGACGCTGTCCTTAACTCGTCTGACTTAAATGTTCTAAAGGTGTCGTTATCGAAGATTTTTTTTGTTCATCCAAATATGGGCCTCAAAGTTGTGTCGATATCAGTTTTGCCATTACTTTCCTTTCAAGCAAAAACGAGAGGGAACGATTGCAGAGCTAACCATGACGATAGTTTCATGTTTCCGTAAACGGTTTTTCGTTCGGGGGAAAATTCACGAACATTTCTTTCAACAACTCCATCATTTCTGCCTAATAAAAGCCAGTTCATCAGATAAAATTTTCTTGTGAGATCATTGTCTTTTTAGTTTTTCCTTACTTTAAATCATCAAGAATAATTTTGCTACTCATTAATATTTTCCTTTATACAGTACTCTTGTAAAATATCGTCTCTTTTGAAGAATGGACGAAATTTTGAGGTTTATCATGAACCAGTCCATTCATTCTTCCATGACTCACGCTTGTCTGATTAGCTAGTTTTCTCAATGACAAATCTCAACATTCTAGAATTGCTCCTGATTCTCTATTCAATCTCTTAATCACTTCAACCATAGAGATTCACTTTTTCGAGCGAGGCCTCCCACCTCTCCCACGATCAAAGGGATTTCATCAAAACATTTTACAGTTACCCTAACCGTTGATCGTGCAACTGGAATAATTTATGCAATTCCTCTTGCTTCTCGCATATCTGACACGTTGAAATAGTTCTGAAAGACAAAAAGAATTTAAAAACCAAAAAGAAACGATCGAAGTGCGCAGTAGAACAACAAAGACATCGGTCTTACTTCCTCTATAAATCTCAAGCACAAGATACTATTAAAGGGAAAAATGCAATCCGAATTCCTTGTTTTATGGCATGAATTTCCGACTACGAGCCTAAGTCGAAAGACCCTACTGCTCCACGAAGAGTGAATGTGAATGAACCCAGAATAAGCGCGGTGACTTTAGTCCCTAACCAAACTACGAGGCGTCAACAAAATGAATGAAATTGAGCTCAACGCATCAAAAATGATGCCAGAGTTTTGTAACGTCTGCTACCAACGATGTCTCCAACGAATTCATTTTCCCTTAACAATGAAGACTAATGTCAACCAATCGAAACGTATGAACAATGCAGAGGCATATTTGCCCGGGAAGTATAAATGCCATTACAATACTGATCGAAATGAATGTATAAAAAAAATAGTAGCTAATAATTAGTTTGTTAAGAAATAGTTAATTTGATGAATTTAATGAATCCATTACTAGATGGTGTCCTTTGATGACAAATTTGTGTTTTTTTTCGTGTTTTGCTTCGTTTTTATTACAAGGTTGCAATGGTGTTTGTAGCACCTTATTGAGATTCGTTCTGTGAAATTTTACCACATAATATAAATTACGTTTTCCAACAGTACGGGTCTGGTTGCTTCAACATTTTGTATTCCTTGTAAGTTCTGGTGTTTATGTCTGAGATGTATTTTATGTGTGTTGAGCGAAGTGTGTTGTGTTTGTGTAGGGTGTGTATCTGCGATTTTTGGATAGGCCAGGGATGGTAGATTTATAATAGACCCTTGAGCCGAAGGAACATGAAAGCCAATGGTCAACCACAAGAGGGTGATGTATAGCACACCACTTGAGCTTGAGGGTATGAGAACGAACAACGGTCGTAGCGACAGGATGTCAACTCAGCGGGAAATCTAACACTCAGACCTTAGAAAATTCGCATGGAAACGATTGAGCGTCGAATTTACAGGGAAATGTCTCAAACCGCACTTGTAAGAAAGCGGAGAAAGAGCGTTCTCACAGCCAATAAGGGACATCTGCACTTTACGAGAGGAGAATGCGAGCTTCAGGACTGCCAATTAAACAGCCAAATCGACGTACAGGAGGGGTTTAAGCGTTAACTTCTGGAGTTGTGAGGACGTCATTGGTCGTATGAGAAATAGAGGGCAGCCCTCAAGAAAATTATAGTTATAGCGCATGGAAAAAAGGCAGTGGTGCGCCGAGAACCATCGGAGAAGGAAGTACATGCGTTATGAATAGGCGGTCGTAGAAATAAAAGTTGTGCTGGAAATAATATGTGAAAAAATGATATAACCGAAAACTTTTTATCGGTAATTGAATTTTCTCTATCTATTTGCAGAAAAAAAAGAATTAAAAATACGAGACCGGGGTGGTCGAAGAAAAAAGAAATCAAATGTCATCGGGAGGGTGAGAGATAGTTTTCTTTAGACGAAATGCTGTTTGAAATGAATGGGATGAAAATTTAATGTCATGGAAGTACAAAACTAAATATTTGAATGAGCACGACTTGTGCAATTAAAAGTAATGGGGTTAATCACTTAATTGTGCAGGCATTGCGGCGAAATAGAAATGTGGAAGTGCGGAGATACAGAGATGTGAGGAGCTGAACACAATCGTCAAAAGCGCATTTCCTGAACTGATGATTTCCAGAGAATATGAACTGATGCCAGTGTGAATGTACTTGTAACCTGGAGGCATGATTGTGGCCTACGCTGTTGGAAACGTAATATAGGAGAAGTAGGATTTTGTCATGTATTCTGTGTGCAGTTGATTTATAGAGGGGTTGTTGGCCGGCCAATTGTTAGGATAGTGCTCGTATAATTCACAATTCGACTAATCGCATTAATGTTAACTGCAATGATATGTTAACTGTATGATAGCCTCATAAACGTGTGATAGGATGTTCTGCCGTTATTATAAAAAAAAATTGCAACTAAATCTGGAGTATCAAAACCTTATGACATAAGCTGGCTCTCATCAAGGCAGATGCGCCCAGAAAACGCGCTGTTGCAAGTACGTGGGTTTCTTCACTCGGTGAGTACCTCCATTATTTGAGTATTTTGTGATTTTTCCATTGAATCTTAATGTTTTGTGTGTTGTGGTTTGCCTGTATTTTCTTGTGTATTTCATGATTTCATGGAGGTATGCCAATTCCTCAATTCCGAGAGTCCGGTCTCCTTGTTAGTGTAAATTAATGAGGGGCAGGACCTTGTTTCGTGACAAGTTAAGACATCTTAAGGAGACCACAGGGCTAAAATAATTTTCTGTTTAGAACTATCAGAATGTAGAATCATTTATAAAAAAATATCGCCAGACATGGACCAGTGAATACCTTCAAAAAGTAAGAAGGCGGGAATCCCCAATATTTCAATGTTCGAAATTATTTCTTGTTTTATTACATTTATTTTTTTAACGAATCACGAAGGGGATGAGATGTCATTCATTTATACCGGTACATGAATGGGCAAATTTACCCAGAGGTACACATATGTCCCAATAGGCTGGGAATATGTCACGTAGGTGAGCAAAGAAATCAAGTAAAAAAGGTGAAGCAAGGTAAGGTAAGTACCAAAAAGAGCTGTTAGGCTCGAACTAAAGCTTTGGCAGCTTCAATCTCAAAACTCAGTACCGGACTCCCCTTTAGGATGGTCACTTTTATGGCAAATAGTGAAGAACGGCTAGCACCGCAACCCGACACTCCGGATTTATTACGTATGTATAAGTGGAGTCGCCAATGCAACAAGTATGTTCTCAGAAGTCAACAATCCGCAAAAGCAGTCGCAGCTTACCTTCCCCAGCCAACCAAAATGCCAATATAGTTTGATCCTCAACGCACCTGACAGGGCAATGGGGAATTTTGGAATTCTTCATGCTATCATGAAAATATTATTCCGAAATTCATGAAAAATTACCCCGAAGATTGGCCAAAACATATCCGGCTTGAGTTTAAAGGTCAAAGCTCGAAAACTTCAAGCATTAAATTTATAATTTTCGTTTTTTGAATTCAAGATTTCATTAGAATAATCTTTCAATTTTTCAATTGTCCTAAGCATTTTGTGTACTGCATACAGCAACACAACTCATGTTTTAATTGACACGTAAAGATATGGCACTGCTCCATACCCTTTAATCGTACTGAAATGTGTTCTGTAAAAATTTTGAATAGCGCTCACACCAACACTATTTTCTTTCCACAGAAAATTAGAGTGACTTTGAGTTGACAAAAAATCACGGTAATAGAAGCTCCTCACTATTGATAACAACAACAAACTGTGAAAGCAGCAAGATGGTTATGATATCAGCAGCATTTCGTTTCGCAAGCCAGTTTTACACAGCATTGCCGCTGTTGAATGCGATGAGGAGTGAAAACGTGGGCTCGATATACAAATGTGGAGTTGCTTGTCACATGGATGATCGGTGCGGAGGCTTCGTTTGGGACTTAGCTGCGGTGAGTATTGCAATCATTTTCAAGATAATTTCTCCATTATTTCTCTTCGGTTCTTCGTTGCACTTTTATTTTTCAAACTTTCTTCAAAGCTGTTTTAACTAGAATGGGCCACAGAAAGTAAATTTCAGTCCATCGTTTACTCATGGTTTGCTTGGAGATTTTTCTACTTTCTCTGTTGCTATGTATGTGATAATATCTCCAAGGTTACGCAGTAAACTAGAAGAACATACTGTTTAAATATAAATTCCTGAGAAAAAGCATGCTAGCTGATTGTTTTATGTAGACCGGAGAAAAAGATAACTTCATATTTATCACGCAATATGTTGTTACCATTAAAAAGAATCTGGCATTCATACGTGTGTATAATGATGCAACTAACGAGCGGATAGTTAACTCATTATAAGAAAATTGCAATTTTAAAATATGCAATCAAATTTCATAAAGTTTTAAATATATACTTAATTCAAACTCACATAACTGAAAGGCATACAAAGAATGCTAAAGATTAAATGCCAGATAACTATTTGGAGCTGATTCAGCTAAAACAGATCTATTTAGGAACATATCAATCTTGTCTGGTTACTAATAGGTCTAGATCTGCAATTAATGATTACTGAGCTACTCACCTCTCAAACCTTAGGAATAAAATGCTAAAATGAATAGTAAAGGCGGTTTAACTCAGTGGTTCTTAACCTTTTTGGCGGTACCGAACCCTACAAGTTCTATACATGCATTCATCGAACCCTTCGTAGTTGGAAAAATAAAATTGTTTTTTTTTCCAAATTTAAAACATATGTAAATAACTAGATACTGTATAAGTGCACAATCTGTACAATGCATCATTTGCACACAAAATCACTGTGTTGAAAGAAAAAATCAACACAACATGAATTTCGCACATAAACAAAAACGTAATTAATATTCAGTGCATTTCAATGTGTCTGTTATTGTTTCCTCACAGCGACAATTTATGTCAGGAATGCGCGGCTTCAACTTCGCAAGTGCCATTCTCATATCATTTTTGCAACAAAGTTTGTTCCTTTTCTTCGTTTTTATGTTTGCCATCATCGAAAAGGACTGCTCGCAAAGATATGTTATAACAAACGGTATGAGAATCTAGAGGGCTTTCTTAGCAATAAGAGGGTACGCTACGATTTGGTGACACCAAAATGTTGAGGGCGTAGTTGTTCTGAAGAGTTGCTGTTGAACCTGGCTCTCCTGCAGTTCAATGATTTCGTCCAGGACTCCAGGCATTCATCATTGACATATGCTGTCGCAACACTAAACGTGAACGGCTGTATCACTCATGATGGAGATGAGATTCTAGTGGGGAAGTATCCGTCGAGAGACATGTGCGAGCTCATTCAAGTGCATTGCAATTGCTTGCTTCGGTGCCCTCGGTACAAAAATGTCTCCGATACCGGACATGTCCTCGATCTTACTTACACAGTCATCCAGCAGGGGAAAGTTTGCAAAGTTATCATTCTCTGTTGGTCATTTCCATAACGGTAGCTTTTTTTGAAAAGACCTCAGATTTTCGTCCGCTTCGATGATGTTGACGACACCGCCCTGCATCTGTTGATTGAGGTGATTGAGGGCATCAAAGAAATAGGCCATGTATGCCAAAATGAGAATGAACTCAGAATTTTCGAAGTAATCTGCATGACAATATTGATGCTCTCGCAAAAATGGGGCTAATTCCACACGCATGGCAAAAACACGATTCAGCACCTTACCCCGGGATAACCAGCGAACATTTGAATGGTACAGAAGTACTTCGAATTCAGAGCCCATTTCATTACACAGCTCTTTAAAAATGCGGTGGTTCAGAGCACTATTTCGCACATAGTTCACACATTCCACTACAATTTTTAATACTTCGGCGAGTTTTGGAGGCAAGGTTTTTGTTGCCAATGCATGCCTTTGCAGAACACAGTGCGTAACAATAATGTGTGGAGCATTGGCTTTCACCAGTGAACTGAAACCAGATTTTTGTCCCAGCATGGCTGGAGCTCCGTCCGAACAACTGCAGAAACCATATCCCACGAAAGATCGTTGTCTCTGAAGAAGTCATCCACAAGATTTTTCACGTTAACTGCTTTAGTTGTTGTTGAGAGAGGCCTGCAAAATAAGTAGTCTTCTTTTATCAGGTCGTTTTTCGCATAGCGCACAAACACAGAAAGCTGGCTTAGCCTGGAGATTTCGGTGCTCTCGTCGAGTTGGAGGCTGAATTTTACTGGGTTTGAAATCAGATCTGTAACTACTTGAGCTAAGATATCATTGTTCATGCCATCTATTCTGCATTTCTGCTGCTGGTGGTGTCATTTGCAAGAGGAATTTGGGGTAACTTATTTTCAGCTGTTTTTCCCAGCATGATATTCGCCGTCTTCAACGCAGCTGGTTTTACGAGTGTTTCACAAATGGTGTGGAGTTTGCCCTTCTTGGCAATCAGGTACGCAACTTCGTATGATGCTTATGAGACCGGTTGGTCGATGGGTACAAAGCCTAAAACAGGCAGAGTAGTCTTTTCATCGAATTTGGCTCTCTTCACCTGTATTCAGCAAGCGTTGTGTTTTTGTATTTTCCATCTCCATGCAGCTTTAGGAAGGGTTCCCTTAGTTTTGCCGGTGTCAGACTGGAATTGTTCAAATTGGCATTGCAAATCATGCATTGAAGACGCTGACTCCCATCACGTTCCGTTATACAAGTGAATCCATACTGGACGTATTCGTCCGACCACTTCCTTTTTTTGGTGGACATAGTATCAAGAGTTTGAAGTATTAAAAAGGAAATACAAACGATCAAGACAATCACAAGTCGGCTACTGATGAACCGAGCTGCCTGCAGCAGTCAGCGCAGATATCAAGGCCAAGCGATGTGGCGTGATCAGCTGCAACCAATAATGGTCAAGCAGAGCGGGACCTCACGTGAAACAAACCGTCGAACCCCAGAAAATGACTCACCGAACCCCTGGGGTTCGATCGAACCCAGGTTAAGAACCTCTGGTTTAACTTCAAGCCAAAGGTTGTACGGTGCTCCTTTTAAATTGCTTTTATTTCTCTGACACAAAATATGTATTGTAGGGACATCAGAAAGCAAAGTAAGACATAGAACATCAAGTGATTTAAATTTATAATTAGAACGTTATGACGTGAAACCTGAGAAGGGATATTTGTCAAAAAAATATAATGTTGTACATTTATTGAGCTGCAAGCGATTAATGTAAAAATATTGCAGTTAACTTTCATTCAGCTGTTTTTTTTTCTTTTCCTCTCGTTTTAAAAAATTGAAGGTTTTAGTCTTATTTATTTCTAATCCCTTATGAAGCGTAGACATGTAACTGCTTGGAAAAGTTCATTCTTGAATGTTCAAACGGCAGAGAATAGCAAAAATAGAGCGAATTTAATACCCAATCTCAGATGATTTATTATCACAATTTATTCGGTTCCCATCATTCAAACGAAAAAAGTTGAAAGCAATAAACAAAAAATTTTAGGCTCAAAGTTTTAGCGTATAAAAACAGTACATTAATCCTCAAGTGAAGTAACATTGCACAAAAATTGTCTTGTAGGGGAATAATAGAATGAAATTAAAGTCAGAAATCAATGAAATTAAAGGTCATTTTGGGTTTCTATCCATACTTAAACACAATACGTCTTTCCTAATTAATAAACGTGAAAACAAATTTTCACTCAGTTTCCAAACGTACGACAATATTTTTGAATTAAAAGGCTCTAAAGAAAAAGTAGCGGGGAAAAAAGGCATCTTACATTCAACGAAATTGAGCTAAAGTTCACTTCGATAATTGCTAATTTAATTTTGAGGTGGAACAAGATTCTAAAACCATTTGATGCCAGGAGTTCGTTTTTGTACTCCAGAATTATGAGTTAACTATCCAGTGAGCCCCCAAAATACAATCACGGTGAATCACCTGATGCGAAATTCAGCTCAAACGAATGAAAATAACATAAGGCATTCACAACTTGGGTGAAGCATCATGTTGTTTGAACACTTTGGGCGAATCATGTTGTAGTTTGTTTTTGACGTAGAACTCGAGTATCTAATGTACCCAGATGATGGAATTGTGGATGTAGTTTTTAGGAGGTCGTGTCCTGTGCGTTTGGCCACCGTTGCAAGTTACCGATGAAAAAACGGTTCATCCGGTCATTCATTTGTTGTGAAGTTTTCAGATGGCGCGAAATTTATTTCCTATCGTAAGTCGAATCGACCGAATTTTGATCCAGGCAAATGCTCCAAAATGTGTCACTTTTATTCGTTACTTGCTATAGCAAAATCGTAATAAAGATATGACAACAAATTCCGAGCGTTAGTAACATTCTACCACACTGATATATTGATTTAGGGAAATGTATGTAATGATCTTTTGATGCGAAATCTGCATGTGTACATTAGACCCAATTGAAGAAAATGTAACATAAAAATTTTTCAAGGAAGAACTCAGAGGTATTCTTAAGTAAATATAAACAGGATTATGAATATTGATATGTAATTTATCCACACCTGATTGAAATGAGTTAATAATTTATAATCATTTCACTCACGGATAATACCCCAGTATAATTCACGAGTGGCATTCTCGAAAAATTATTGGAATTTTCATCAGCCTGCAAACACTTTCCTCTTAGTGCTCGCCGTGGCACAGTGGTTAAGGGCATCGCCCTTGCATGTAGGAGTCGAGGCTCGTATCCCAGCGCTGGCGCGGCGAGTTTCCCCGTTGGGTATAAGGGAAAGCTCAAGCACAATACCCCACTCAACCCAGGTGTCGGAAATGGGGACCGGCATTACGGGGGAACCGTCATGGTGTCCTATATATAATGTTGGTTATAAGGCATTTAAAAACCAATGCTCAAGATCATATGTATCAGGCTTGATTGGAAATAAAGCACCCTAAGATGCCGATGTTTGTTTTTTCACAGAAGGCAGACATTCGGTCTTTACCCACACTCATACGAGTGAGATAAATCGTAAACCATGTTACTGCGCTTCAAAAACGCTGCTGGTTAAGTTCATCGTTAGGGACACTCTTCCATCCCGCTTGTCTTAACAAACTTTGACCTAAAGACAAATTTTATACCCTGCGGTCACTATTGATACACATCAAATTGACCAATATTTTGATGGCTGATGACTTGTATCTTTTCGCACGCTTCTGCATTCTACCACAAAAACGACCGCATCACTTCAAAATTTCACCCTAACACCATTTTTGTACTCCGTCATCCTTAAAAATATGCTACACTTCAATTCATACTCATGCACTATACTTCATGCTTGCTTTATCTCTCCCGCATCCTCCAACCTCATTATTTAAGTATTCGACCGCGACTTCCATTTGGTACTCTAAGCGCCACATGCAACAACTACCGCACTCGGTTCTCAAAATCGCATTTGAATTTTACCAAAAAATCCGAACAATTTTGAGAAAGAAATGGTAACAAAAGTAAGTCACAGCCAGGAGTTGTATTAATATCTTATAATTAAGCAATCACACCGCTTGGAAATAATAGGACGAGGATTCTGCTTGAGCGGAGCCTCCCGGGAATCGCGATAAACTTTTGGTTCTCGCGTTACTGAAAGAAGACAAAGGAAAACGACCTTCAACCGTAACTTCATCTCCCGTTGCCTCGTTGAAAATTTAATAAAAGATAAGTGTTTAGCAATTAACGCAATACAGTTATGGTCAGCACATGGGCTAGTTATATAGAAATACTCACAAGCACGTAGGCTAGTATAGAGTGATAACTAGCAGGTAGGCTAGTTATAAAGTAATTAGTGTACACGGCCGTCAAAATCAATCAGAATTAGGAGCCGTGTCAATCAGAATTAGGTCAAGATTCTCACACTATAAGGCATCTTATCGTTAAACATTCGTAATAGGGTCTTTCATTCAATGACAATATTGTATAGTTCATTTTATAATCCGATGTTACTCCCAATGAGCATTTTCTATTTAGAATTTTGATCAACTTCACTTTTTTTGTGGCTCTTTCAGTAGTTAGGAGTGTGTTTCTGAACATTCATTAAAGTGAACTTGGGTTTAGTTAGTGGATATTTATGCTCTTAGAAGAGGATTTAAAATCATCAAACAGCACAGAAAGATGTTAACAATTTGCTGGTGATCTTCAAACTTCAGTTTGTCCCCGGCAGGTAAAAACTTTGTAGTGTATTCTCCTTAAATATTTCTTGCAACACCTGACGTACAGTTTTGCTTACATATTTTTTGTGCTTCACTCAAGCTTACGAATCGAGTTGAGTTGATTTACCTCGACGAATTCATCAAAACACTTGTCATTTAAAGTTAGCACTTTTAACATGAAGAATTACGTTTTGTTGTAATAATTCTTGCAATTATAATTTACTAGTCCCATTCATTTTCGTTGTTGAAATTGTATACAATTAGTGAATTATTTTGTTTCTCAAATACTCCATATTTTCAAGATGTACAGGAGTGTTAATAACATTAGAGTACACTTATTCCCCTCCTGATTTTACACAAATTCGTTTCCCAAATTCTCCCCCATATTAAAAATTTTGCCGAACAGTGTTTCGAACATTCGTAGTATACAGGGTGTTGTGTAATTCGATGCACATATTTTAACCCTATACAGAAAACGCTAAAAAAACGATTTTTATGAGTGACAAAAACCTGAAAACTCCTTCTTTTTCGAGAAATGAAGACCTGAAATAATTTTAGATTCCCGTAGGAATGGACTTACAATGCAGCCAACGAATGAAACCTAACTTCTTGGTCAAGCTGTTGGCGCGCGCTTAAGGCTATTCCTACGGGAATCTGAAATTATTTCAGGTCTTCATTTCTCAAAAACGAAAGAGATTGACGTTTTTCTTACTTGTGAAAATCGTTTTATTTAGCGTTTTTCTGCACACTGTACATGGTTAAAATATGTGCATTGAATTACACAACACCCGGTATATTCGTTACTAATTCAAATGCTAAATGTTCATTTATTTAAAAGTTTACTAATTTGAAGTTAAGAGTTTCGAAGCCACAGAGGCGATTTAATTTAGCCAGATCCTTTCATTGGTTCATACTCAATCATTTTCACGTTAGAATCTGATGATATATCGTTCATTCAATCAGATGATTGACTTGTTAACATTTCTGTTTCAGTTATTTTCTTCAGTTGTTACATATTTCACTGTGTTTAATGTGCAATATTTTGTAACTATAGTCTTATATTTTGATGGAAATTTCAGGGTTAAACCAAGCCAAACAGAATTCTTTTCGATATTTTGTGAAAATTCTAGATGGTTTTCTTCCACATTTCACCTAATAGCTTTTGAGCTATTTATTACGATTCATCAAAAAAAATTTTACGTGTTAGTGATAAACATTCAATGTTTCATAGATTTCGCGTCAGCTCGAATACTTTATTTCTCTTTAGCCTAATATTTTTGTGTTTCAAAGTTTTATTAAGTCAAGCAAAAATTTCAACAAGAACAATGAACAGTAGACATTACATTGCACTGGGAAACAAATTTTATATTACGCCTGTTGCACACGCTTTGAAACCTATTCCTAGGGAAATTGAGGTACTGATTCAAGTATAGTATGAGTTTTTTTCAATCGGGTCAATTTTTCTTGCAATGAGTCACCTCCCATTTACTACTGGCAATATATAGGTAGACCACCAGATACTACTGATTAAATTCTAAGCCAGTATAAATTGATGTTATTCAAAGCCCATTACAAACATGAAAAATTAATTTATAATTATTTTTACTTATCATGGCAAGCACATTGTTGATTCATCGTTTACTTTTGTGAAGAATAACAGATTTGTTCAGACAACAACTTGCGTTTAATGGACCGTCTAGAATTTTACTTCCCTGTGCAGTCTCATTGAATGCTCCAGCAATAGTCGGCAATCATCATTGGAATGTCCCAGCAACCTTGATATCGAGCTTCCATGATTTTGATATCCTGGTGAAAACGTTCATCCTGCTCATCACTTAAGTCCATCAAGTTTGCTTTAAATTTTTCAATCTGACTGTTCAAAAAATGCATCTTAAAGCTCAAGTTCCAACTTACGGCCTGGAAACTTTCCATTAATGATTCAAATAGCTGAGTAGTATACATACTGACGGTTAGAGAACAGTTCACCGCAATTATCTTATAAAAAATTTCAACTAATAAAATTGGATGAAATTTAACATTGTGGACTAATCTTTGATACATTTTATAACTAGAACTTACCTAGACAAACCATCAACTCATTTTTGATTTAGCTTTCAATTTCTTAATCCACTCAAAAGACTTTAATCAGTGAAAAATATTTCTACGTATTTTTCTGGAAAAGAAATACTATTGTATAAGCCATAACCAGTTTTATGCATAAATTTCAATTTCATTATCTAATGAAAAACGACTAACAGTATCATATTTAGGAATAATTTCATTCTTTGAAGTATTTTCTTAAAATATGGAAATTCTCAAAGTTTTTAAAATGCCTACTCTGAAGTGGATGTCTGTTTTTATTTATAACGATAAAATTATATGGTTTATAGTAAGTTTCAGAACAAAACTCTTTAAATTCTTCAAAAGGCATATTCTGAACTATGATATCTGTAGAAATGTACTTCATGTCAGTTAAGGCTAACACAAAAAGAATCAGAACGTTAGCATTTATTCTAATTCTTTGTCTCAGTTATAAATAATCATTTAGTGATAAGTAAATTGTACTACAGTTATTATGTCTTCCTTTTCTGTAAAAGCTATCTGCTGGATTTTGATCTCTGTCAGTGGCTATTTCATCTAAAATGGAAAAAAAATTTGTATCTATGTAACTTGGATTGGGAATAGATGTATCTGTAAAATATTCAATTTTAAATTCTAAGTTTTGTTTAATAGGTGAATTTTCAAGAAAATCGTCGATATCATCATTGCCCTTTTCAAATGATTCAATTATTTCAGACTGATTATGCCTTTATCAAAAGCATTTCTTAACAATATATATTCTGGTTGATGTACTGATTTACTCTATGAAAATAAATGATTAAAATCAACAAATTTTTCTAACAAAATCTTTACTAATAAAGAATTTTAACCACAGTTTAACCTCTCAACGAAATGACATCTCAAACTAGGAGAGGGAATTAAATCTGTTATTTTATAAGAAACGTTACGAACTAATGTTTCAAAATGAATAAAATCTGATTGCAATTGATTCATATTTGCAGCATTGAAAACAACTTATTTTTACATTTCTATTAAAATATCTTGCATTTAATTAGGCTTAATTATTTTATGTATTTATTCGATTTATTGGTGGTCTCGCGGTAGGCAATAACGAGCGAAGGATCTACCTTTGATGGAAAATATTTTGTTTCCATCATATATTAAACAGTTGAATTTTTTCATTGCGGTTGGGAATTTTTCACACCAACAGCACCTGCTCTGAGATCAATTTTACCGGCTGTGAGATCAATTTTGAGAAAGAAAATGTTTGATAATATGAAAACACAATTTGAAATTTTAGTTCAATTTGATAAATGCAAAGAAAAAAACGGAAATAAAATTCTATACCATGGATCAACACGGGAAAATTTATTGATAAATCAAAAAATTTCACAAACATTGAGAATCTGTATGAAGCAGGATTGTGGAGTCGGAGGAATAAATTTGCGACTCCGACTCCGGTGTCGTGATTTTTAATCACGACGTGTGAAAAAACGATTAAACGATTAGTCAATGGAGGACGCTCCGCTTATTTGAATTGTTCGAACCAGCCCTAAGGAATTTCGATAGCAGCGCTGGCAGTTATTCATATTCGGCTTCTCACCGACTTCACACCGATTTCAAGAACGCGAAGGGGAAGGCGTCGTCTGACCGAAGGAGTTGCCTAACGCCGACACTTAAGAACGGTTCTGGTACAATTGAAATTCATGTCATTATTTAACAACTTTATGTCAATTCCAATGCTTCTACAGTTATCGAGAATTAATGTTTCCCATTACGAACATAGTTCAATACGCTAGAGTCACACGTAACCGCTTGTTTGTGGAACTTAATCCGTCTTAAGATTATACTACAGATATCGTGTAAAGTCATGCGTGACAGCTCGCTACCTATTTGAGGAAGCGGGAGCGTCATTAATGCTCGGGCCTGCTAGAAAGTAAAGACGCGTGCCATAGCGGCCGGCCCCTGGACCCGGCCCGGCTTTGTCCTACTTTGTCCGGACTTCGTCCTATCGTGACGATTCGCAAATAACAAGTGTAAACTACGTATAACTCCTAACGTAAATTAAAGCAGTCACAGAACCCATGGTAGCCACCATCCTGGAATCCACAAACAAGATGAGTGTTCGTTCAGTATTGCGTACATTTTCATAGCATTCTCATGTCCATTCTTTCGGTGCGTAGGTTTCATCAATGTATGCCTTCAGGATACCATCTGAGGCAAAATTGGGCCCCCGCGGCACCCCTGACTCAATTTTTTTTTTCGAAAAAGGATCCTTATGGTATGGATTATTGTGCCATGAAATATTATGGCGCTACGGACACCAG
>JACJUY010001369.1:78255-88661 GCA_014220935.1 Platorchestia sp. MABIK | reverse complement strand
TTGTGGCTATAGGATATAATTAATCTCATTTACTGTGATTTCATTGACATTGTTTGATTTATGTGCAATATAGATTGAAATTTCAAGGGCTAGAAATATGTAATCAAATTTTGGTAGTTAATAAAATATGAATTAAGGTCTAGTAGAAATTTATTAACTAATTAAATGAAAATCTAATTTTTATATTTAGGCATATAGGGGCATTTAAGTTAAAAAACAGTGGCACTGAATTTCTTCAAAATTTGCAATGCTTTCTTGTATAAAAGGATAAAATTCTTTTGGTCAATATTGAGTTTAATGTTGTCAATAACTTTTTTAATTTCATTACAATATTTAGATAATTGGAGACATTTTAAGACATTTTACATGAATGGCATTGTGCTCGCAAAGGCTTAGTTTTCAAGATATAACACAAATAACGTTTAGATAATATCATTAACGGCAGTTTTGATATGGCTCTTCTGGCATTTTGTGGACGAAAAACATGCAAAGTTTCTTGGCGAAAGACATCGGCCTTGATATGGTTAAGTATTTTAGGTTTATTTAAGTTAGTTTATTTAACCAATCTAACTTTCCCTAACCTAACCTCACCTATCGTTATGTCAAAAACTTATTTCTGCTTATTCATGTGTCCGTTTGTTCTATTTTGTAAACGACATTCCTATAACTTCAAAGTTAAATATTTTGAAAACTAAGCATTTGCAAGCATAATGTCATTTGTGTAAAATAAATTCAATTATACCTCATTCCTCATATGTGGCAACAAAATTATTGCAATTTTTGACAACATTAAATTCAGAATTGACTATTCTTTCTTTGGGAAAAAATAAGACTTATCTAAATTGATATGTAGGCCTATACTTTATTTTTTTAAATATGATTAGAACTCCAATCATAGATTACAATATATGCACAATCTTGCCCTATTTTAAAATTATCTCATAATGCCTTGCCACAGGCTTATTCTATTTTAATTATGTCTGATTAAAATAAGTAATATTTCCTAATGAAAGGATCATAATCAAAAGCCAATTTAGTCTAATTGATAAATCAAACTGATAACCTGCTTTGTTATGAAATTTTTTTTGCTGTCTGGGAACAAGTTATTTTATTGTAAACACTATAGTCTGATGTTCTATAAATCATTACACAATCTATGTAACATTTAGTTTTTAATAAATATGTTCCTCCCACCATGCCTTTTTATTGTTGAATTAATAAATAAGGGAAACCTTGTCTTCCATGTTTCAATTAACCTGGGACTATTATTCTGCTAAAAAAAGTGAGATTGCATAGAAGAACCTAAAAGACAACAACAAAATTCCAGGGATGTTTTTTGTACTATGTATGGCTTCTTTGCTTTTTTTGGTATGTTTTGAATCAAAATCCCTAGCTAGAATAGAATGATGCATCATAACTTGAATGAGGCTTTCTCTTTGCATAATACATACTACCAAGGATCAGTTAATAATTTTTTATTCCATTGTGCAGATTTTCAAGTTTTCAAAATTTGATTTTCTGTATCATAAATTGTGTATGATTTGATTCCAAAGATCATGGCAGATGATGAAGCAAATGATGGAGCAGATGTGCAGCTGGGAGCGGCTGCTGAAGCAACTGTGCGTGCCTACCATGAGCTGGCCATGGACCCAGACAAAAGGCTGCACTTGGCACTGGTGAGCAATGGGAAGTTACTCTGTACCTTGCCTTCACATCTTGCCTGTTTTAAGCATAACTTGCTTCCTCAATTTGTTGCTGAGCATGAATTCTGCTCTGAACTTTAGTACTTGAAAGTTATGTTTTATTGAGAATCTTATTCTTGGATTTTTATGTTCAACAAGGTAAAACTACAGTTTTTTTCCACTACAAGCTTGGCCCTAGGAGGTACACAGGTACGCCACAGTATTTATTAACTACAGAGTATGATGAGATCATGGTTCTTTTCTCTATATCATTCACAGAATTAAAATTTCATCTACAAAATATCACAATCCTAAAGTATAAGCGGGCTTGTAAGGGTTTATAAGAAAGCTCTAAATTTGTTCTCAGCTGCCAACTTTGTTCCTGTCCAGAACTGTAAAGTACAGGCACCACACACTCTTACTGTCTTTAAAAATTTGAAATTAATGCAATACTATAAAACAAAGAAGTATCAGAGGGATAGTAAATTCACATTTGCATTATTTTACAAGTAAGTTTTATATTTTTGGCTTTTGAAGTGAAGTATTTTTTTATTTATCTATTTATTTCATTTCACTACCTCTTTGTGTAAAGGCAACATTGGGCCAAATGTTGTTCCTGTGAGCGTGGAGAAATCATTGTATTGATTCTACCGCGTAGAAGGAGAGGGAATGTTACGAACTACAGTATAGCACAGTAGTTAGATTATGGTTCCATTTCCATTACAAAGATGTTTTCATATGGGAAAGAGCAGGGAACATATAATATTGACTAAGAAAATCAAGGAATCTATGCGCAAGGAATGTTTTTACACTGGAGATCTGTTGCATAGAAACAAGTGAAGAAAGAAACACTATGAAGAGATAGCAAAGAAGATACAAAAGCTGAAAGAAGGAAAGGGGTGCATGAAAGATGCAAGTCCTAAAAACCTATCTATAGCTGAGATAACCCAAAAGTTTTAAATGAAGTTAATTTTTTTAATAAACAAATATGCTATTTTAAAACTAAAGTTTTCCTCTTTTTCTCAGGATGAGACGTGTCTGCAGTTCTTGTCGCTGGTCATAGGTAACGGGAACAACGACCTTGTGTGCAAAGCCCTGTCCACTCTGGCTGCGCTGGCTGAGTCGCCCGAATGTCGTGCCCCTATGGCCTCAACCTTTGGGGTCCTGCACAGCCTCAGGGCTTCTGTTGAGTCAGTCTTCATTTCTATTTGTATATGTAGCAATATTAGATGCAGTCCTTGTGTTCCTTTAACAGTTAATGAGCCCAAGTTTGATTGAGTTAGTTAACTTTGCACTAGCCAGTCCGATATTTGAATTCATGTTCAAAATTAGAGTTGGATGTTGTATATTTTAGCTGGAAAAAGAGTTTTGTTGTACATAGAACATTAACCAATAAACGTCTGCGTACAGCTCCTTTGTGTTGTATTTTTTGTGACGTTTGTTTTTGCATTGCTTTGCAGGGAGGACAATGAGCACACAGATGAGATGAAGAGCCAGTCAGCAGAGCTGTTTACTTGCCTCAACTTCGCCCTGTACCAACAGCGAGCTGCTCGCAGACGGTCCAAGATGCCCTCCGAATCCTCAGCTGACCAGCCCTCCTCATCTGCATCAGCACAGACCAACTCAAGACTAGAGGACGTCCAGGAACAAGGAAGCAAAGCTACTGATGAGGCTGATGGTGAGGTCATCAAGGAGACCAGTATTCAAGAAAAAGATGCAGTGAATGATGCCAAAAAAGATGATAAAGACACAGACAGAGGAAGGATGGAGAGAAGCGATTCAGTAGAGAGCACCTGTTCTACCATCTCCCAGTCTTCCAGCAGCCAGCCTTGCCAAAATTCTAAGGTACTGCCTGCTGCTAGTGTGTTAAGCTATGTTGACATTTTGAAATTCACAAATAATGCACCCACAACTTTTCAAATATCGTCCAAAGAATGTATATAATATGATCCACGGTATTTTCAAGCATTCCTGTTTTTATGTTATTGAAATTTTTAATACCAACCCTGGTTACTGTAAGCTGCTGCAGCATTAGTTGACTTTGCGTAATTTTTTCCCTAACCAGTTTAATGTTGCTTCGAGATCTTGAAGACAACAGTAGATTTTTATTTCAAGAAAATTTTCAGCCATGAAAGAATTGCAAGTTGTGTAAAATTAGAATCTCACATTGAAATGATTGCAAATGTATTATTTTGCATTGGAATGATTGCAAATATATTATTTTTGAGTTATTTGAAATGTATTATTTTATTTTGGTAGGATTGCGAGTGCATTATTTATTGCTCAAGCATGCGCAAGTGAGGCATTTCATTCTGATATGATTGCAAATGAGTTCTTTCAAGCTTAACACGTTCATTACGGATGGGTTCATATGTGTACCACTTATAAATTGCTCATTTACGGACCAGTAGCAATAGCTACCATTTCACTAACTTTATTTAAATTAGACCATGGCGTGCAAGTTAGAATGTTATCGTGCAGTTATATTTTTCCAACTTGTTAGAAAGGATAAGAATGTAATCAAGCAGTAAAATGGCATTAAAATACTGCTTCTTCCAACCTAACCAAACCGACCATAGCAACTGTGGAAACGTAGTGAACGTGTTATATGGTAATAAAGGAGTTATTTGTGTGTGTTGCTGGCTACGCAACTGTTCCTTAAAACCACGCCTCTGATTGGCTGTGTTGCAGACCAGCAGGAGCGAGGGCCCGGAGGAGCGCAGCCGCAGCAAGTACTACACCGACCCCAAGTTCCGCACGCGGCTCATCACCCTCCATGTTCACGGCATGCACACGCCGGTATGGTCAGTTAGGTGCTTTCTGTCTGTGTGTTAGTTTGCTCCTTGTTCGGCGTCTTGTTCCTGTGGTCTGTTTGGTGCTTTGATTGTCTGTTTGTTTGCTCCTAATAGGATGTGAGGTTCTTGTGATTCTTTAGATATTCTGTATGTTTACCTGTCGATTAGAGGATGTCGGGCTCTTATGGTCTGTTACGTATTTGCCTCTTAACAGTTTGACTGCGACATGATCCGTATTTGGTCACTGAGGGAGTTTTCCCTGGTCAACCAGTAGTCACAAACTTAATTTATAAAAATACTTGATCAAAAATAAATAAAAACGACGATCCAGTTAGTGTTTGGTATTTTCAGCATTACTTAATGCAATTGACTTTAAATTTGACTTGAAGATTAAACTTCAGTTTTAGCTGCCGCAGTCAAAGTGTTGTCGAGTGCTGGATCCTTGGCCCTGCCACATCTCTGTACCAGAGTGATACTCCTGCTCTATGGGTTGTTTGTTCAGGCGAATTAGTTTTCTCTAGAAATGCTCTTTACTTCTCTTAGGAAATTTTATGAAAATAATTTATTTTGTGAGGACTAAACCACGTTGTTTGAAGTCACTGCACTGATGAATATATCTGGTTATATAATAAATATCAGCAACTGTGCATATTGCTAATATGAGGATGAGGTTATAAATGTCATTAATTTTGAACCCACTTAATTTTTAATTCCAATGGTTTTGATGTGTTTTTCCATAATTCATTCCTGTAATAAAAAGACGTTTCGGGGAAAGGAAAATGAAAAGCTAGAAGTTCATGCGTCCGACTTTGGATTGGAAAGGACGTTGTTGCCACTGTCCTCCTCAGGAGTATACAACTATTGAATCCATGGGAATTAGTGCTTCCTAGGAGAAATGTGAGCTCCCTAGCTAAAGATTAGATAGCCCTTCTTTTTGTTGAATAGAAAATGTTTTTGTTGTCTTACAGAGCATTTTTTTCGGGTCACTGCTGCTCTGTTTTTCATCTTCTGTGATTTTCTTTTTCAACATTTATCTTGTTTCAGTCTTTCATCTCAATTTACTGTGCCTGTGCGCAGGGGGTCTTGTGTAGGAAGGAGCACACCTTGTGCATAGATTTCGCGTTTCTAGAAGTTCATACTTAATGGTGCCTTCCTCTCTGAAGCGCCTTTGTTGCGGTTAGGGAGGCTTGCACTAACTTCTCTTGTATAATGTATGTAGTTTAATCTGTTGTTATTATGGCTTCCATTAACCTTTAAGAAGATGAGCTGCATGAAAGGCATAATCTTTTGAAAAGTTTTTGTAGCTGGATCTATTGTTTATGTTACCATTCCTTTCATGCTCTCTTGCGTTCATGATAATATGTTATTTTGATTTATTTGAACAATATTTACGGTGTTGTGTTAAAAAGTTTCATGATGGGATCATCTTTATCTTGTACACTATTGAAACTGATATTTACGTATCCCATTACCAACATTTGATATTTGGCTTGTTCGTGTTGTCTATGGCAGCTAGACCAGCAGTATCTGTGCGACCTTTTTTCTGCTGTACGTTATTGAAACAATTGATCATAGCAAATGGAAAGAAAATCTGCATTTGGCATATGTCTTTTTTTGGCTATGCATTTCTTTTTAATATTGAAACGCCTTTGGTCATAGCAAATAGAAAGAAAATCTGCGCGTGGCATCTCGTTGGCTTTAATGTCTCACATTAGCGTGATGTGTGTGCAGAGCGAGCGTGCATGCGTGGAGGGCGCGCTGGTGAGGGTGCGCGGCGTCATCTCGCTGGTGTTCGACATGTCCAAGTCGCGGGTGGCTTGCCGGGTGCGGCGCGTGCTGGACCTTGCCAAGCTCGGCGTTGCCATCGAGAAGCTGAACATGGACATGCAGTTGTTCCAGGTGGTCGCCAAGAACGCTTCCGAGGAGGTCAGTCTCATGCCTTTTAGTCCTGGTGTCCTGTACCCAACTGCTCAGTTGTGCTGAATAAAGATGTGAGAACCTTGCGAATCTAATCACGTCCGCTTCTTGAGGAATCTTGCCCGTGTTTGCGTTGTTGCTGAATTCGTTGGTAGAAAAGATATTTAGAGCACTCTCTCCCCCCACTCTCTGAATTTTTACTCTCAATTGCCCCATCAGGGGGACACATCTATGTTGTATTTATAGGAATTGGCGCTCCCGGGGGGAATATGTGAGATCCCGAGCCAAAGGTTAGGTAGGACTTCATTTTGTTAAAATAGGATAAATTTTTTGTTTTGTTACAGACCTGTTTTTTTTGGGTCACAATAGTCCTGTTTTTAGCACCTCTGATTTCTTCATAACTTTTATGTTTCATAAACTTCTTTCCCAACTTACTGTTTCTATGCACCTAGTGCATAGATTCCACGTTCATTTAAGTCTATATTAAATGGTGCCGTCCTCCTTTCTTTCTTTGGAACGCCTTTGTGTCGGTTGGAGAGGCTTTGTTATCTAGTTTTATCTAGTCTAATCTGGCGCTCAGCTCAGCTCAATTTTGGAAGTCGTGTTTATTAGATGTATTCTGAATTTTCCTCTGGGGGAATGAGATATGCAATGGGTTTAGGTTGGTAAGGCTTATCCATCTTTTGCCGTTGTTACTGGCGCTCCCAGGGAGATACTGTTTGGCATCTCAGAGATAGTCCTTTGGGATTTCTGTCTTTTGTGCTCTCTTTGAATCTTCAAGTTTTCATGTCCTCTTTGCCATCTCTTATTTGTTTTTTCTTCTCTTCCTTCAAAACTTCCTGTTATGATGAGCAGGGTATCCTAATTGGGAACATACCTTGTGTATAGATTCCCCGTTTTATACGATCCCTACTTAATGGTCCCTTCTCTTCGCCCTCTTGAGATCGCCGTTGTTGTGGATAAGGGTCTCAAATTAATATGATAATGAATATGTTTCCTGAATTTTATTCTTTTAGAGTAAATTTCTCCATCTTTTATTTCTGCTGCTGTATTTCTTATTTTCAAAATGGTTTGCCTTGAATCAAAATCATATTGTTTGGCGAGGTGTGTGACTTGATTATTTCAGAATTAAATTTCTTCCGTGACATTGCCATGACGTTCGCTGCAGGTTGAGATCCCTCTGTCCAAAGCTCCACATAAGCCAGAAGAGCGCGTGAAGAAACCTGCATCTCCAGGCCACGATGATGAAGAAAGTAGCGACGTGGAGCTGCCTGAGTACTTGCCTGAAGACGAAGACGATGAACTAAAAGGCGTGGATGATCCCAACTCTGCAGTAGCCACCACTGGTGCTGCTATCAAGGAAGCTGCCTCCAGTCTCTTTTCGGCTGCGGCTTCGCTCCTCCAGCAGTCTTTTTATTGGTGAAGTTTAAATGTCGTGATAAATTCTGTGGAGTGAAGTGTAGCATGTTTGGCCAGGAGCGTCGTTGTCTACTGTTTCAAAGAACCAATTGAGAAAAACATTTTGCAGTCATTTTAATTGCTGAAGTTCTAATGGCATTCCAAGCTGTACGAAGTGGAGGAATGCGTACCTTTGTTACAGGGTTTCATCATCTTTAATAGATTTACTTTTTTAAAAACCAGATTAGAAAACTTTTTGAACTTATTTTGTGGGTATATTGTTGTGCTTAGATGTTATCGTATTGGCATTTCGAAAAATTCGCATTTGCATCGGCTTTGTGTATGAACAAAAATGCTAAAGAGGAAGAACGCTTGAGAGCAAGAGATTCACACACTTAATTTGGGAGAGTTCGTTTATTGGCACAGTCTTTGACATGGAGGTGTATCGTTTGCGGACGTTTCCAGATATAAGTGGACTAGTTCAAAAGGTAGACTTTTGCAAGTAGTTAGCTTCCGCCCAGTATGGGGAGATCGCTCAGGTGTTGTCAAACGTAACTGTTCAAGCGCTTCCTTCCACCATTTTATGTGTGAACGCTCTTTCAAGCATAAAGCTACTGTAATTGGTACACCTGTTATTAGTGGGAGAATTTTATATAAATGTTGCACAAAATAATGTTATTCATCTTGCCGAGAACTCGAGAGCAGTCTCTCATTGAATGCTTCTCCAGATGAAGGTTTTTCGTGATACGTTACCTGGAAATTTTCCACATGACTGTTTATTGGCTACTTGAATGCCTGAGCAAACCTTGGAAGCGTCTCGAGTTCCTCTCATGAGGTAGAATACGAGAAAACTTATTGATTGTTGTTTGTTCTCGTCAGTTAACGCTAGCTGACAAACGAAAGACAGCATTACTATTTTTTCATTAACATGTCTCGTTATTCTACTTAGTTTTCCGTTATTTTTCACTTAAGGGTATTCTGTCCTTTTCTTTTTTCGGATGTTTAAGTTTTTCTGAGCAGAAGTTGTTAGAATCAGTGTACCTGTATTAGTTTAATTTTCCATTTTCTTATCTCTCGGAAGTGAACAGTTCTGATGAAACGTCTCCTAACAAGTATGGGAACAGCATTTTAAAATTTGAAGGCTTTTTGTATGTTAAAGTCGTTCTTGAGATTAGCACAAAAATTATGGCGATTTCTCATTCATGATAAATTGATGATGACACTTGTTTTTTTTCCAATGTAACTCAATTCATCTTACAAGGAAATGAAGTGTCTCCTACTTTAATGGCGGTCAAAGAATAAACTCCGCCTGGCGGACGGAAACTGCGATGACCTGAAATGCCATCGTGAGAAAATCCTGAGCGCGAGTTGAAGATGGGCTTTGTACAACAGCTTGTTGTAGTTAAGAAGTTTGGGTTGGAGGTAGAAATAAAAAAATTTTCGTGCAGCTTTGGGCTTTTTATTACATTGACTTTATGTGAACGAAGTTTTGGATGTATCTAGTTCTCGTCATTTGAGTGAATTATTCATCTAACGGATAAATTTTGCACGCGAGGTGCTCCTTTATTTGGTCACTCTGATCGGAATTGTCACTCCGCCAGAGATCGAGAACTCTTTTTTCAGTGGCCTCACGTTTGCTCACAAATTAACTTGTAAGCTCGTCAAGAGTTAATGCACTCTACTTTTAGGATTCGAATAAAAAAATCAAAGACTGATGAGTTTTGACTGACATTAACAGTTTAGATCTTTTATTTCAGACGTAATGATTTGTACTTTTTGAACTGATGATAGAGCTGGACTCCGAAATGTTTTCACATTAAATATCATTAATTCCTTCGGAATTTTCCTTTTTTTAAGCTCCTCATAAACTTGCGCTTCAAGCAAACGACTGACCCGTTCAGATATATTCAACTGAAACCAATTTTGCTGCTTTAAAATTGAAAGAGGGATCTTGATCTAGTGCGAAATCTATGCACAAAACTGAAACACTGCGTAATTATCTAAAAAAAAGTTTGAGAGTAAAACATTAATACTTAAAAATGATTAGTCAACTATTAATTTTCGCAGCATTGCAGTTTTTTGAGCTGAAGTATGAAAATTTTCCTTGTCGCGATAGTGAGTAGCTTGCTGGGCTCATTCTAATCTTATCTGTGAAACCTATTTCATATTTATTCTTTGTTACTCAATAACCATTGTTCAGTTTTGGTGTGTGAAAACAGTAATTTTTTTTTATTTACTCACAGATTCTAAGTATTGAGTTGTGCTCGACAGCGCCGCATTTGAGGTGTTACTGTGTATTTATGATGACAAAGTTCGAGGTGTCTTTTGGTCAGTTACTTGCTCGTTACTGTCGGAGGAACGAAACTCCAATTAAAATATTAGGGATAATCCCTAGACGAGCTGCTAAGAATGCCTCTGCTGGTATAATGATTCCCACTGCCATTTTCGCCTTGAACGCAGAAGGAATTAAATCATATTTACTCTCGGCAGCATCAAGTGATACTTCAATTCGCTTTTGCGCTCACTTTTTCCAACTCGTCAAGGTCTCGTCTTATCTTTTGAAGCAATGTACAGTTCACGTTTCTTAGTCGGTTTTTGTTGCGGATAGGAAGGC